>APFE031075997.1:105923-142588 GCA_000404065.3 Pinus taeda | reverse complement strand
GTCTAACTCCTCATTATGATCAAAACAACCTTATCTAAACATTTAACACATTATTTGACACCTAAAACTCTATGATGTCGAACTTGATGAAGCCTCCCACGTGGTCACCCAACTGCTGATGACAAACCCTAGAAATTAGGGAACATGTTTCCCTGTTTTTTAGGTTTAGATCCTTGAGAAAATTGCAGAGCCTTTATATCTTCATCCATGCCACATTTTACGAAACTGAAGGAGGTTTTTGTAGCCCATGTTGTCCAGAACAAAAACCTCTCCTGGTTTTTTAAAACATTTCTCCATCTGTCCAGAAACTGTCCTTGAAAAACACGTGGCAAACAGGAGATGAAAAACTGCACCTACAGCAGTTTCATAGCGCAACTTTGGTCACCTGTTTCTCCCAGCTCAGAATTAATTTGAGGAAATGGAAAGAGGTGTTTGTAGCTTGGTATTTTAGGAATAAAATCCTCTTTCAGTTTTCAAAATTAAGTTTTCAGCTACTCAGAAACCCTTTTGGAAATTTACTAGTAAATGCAGAAAACAGAGTTTTTTCTGCTAAAACAGGCTGCTACAGGGGTTTCATAGCGCGCTGCGAAAACACGGAACTGTTTAAAAAGTTTATATTTTCCCTAAGATTTTTACTGCTCTGCCACTTGATTGCAAAAACTCCTTTTGACCTTGGATATATGTAGCAAGGATCTACATGTCTTCAAAACAACAGAACTAAGCAAGATTTAACAAAATTTGAACAAAACTTTACCATGAACAACAACCTTATTTAGCAGATAGCTATGCTTTCAAGTATTTAACTTTCTCTCTCATAGCTTTGTTCTCAGCTCTTAGATGCAGGTTTATCTTTCTGAGGAGTTGGGCCTCCTTAATTGCAGGTACTATCCATGTATAGACATCAGCTAAGGGATCCTTGACATTAGGATCATTTGACTCTGACCAGGATGACAAGAGATCAGACTCCCTTCTAGCATTTCTGTTCTTAGTTTCCTGAAGATCTCTAACCTCGTTTAATGATTGAACATTTTTAGATGCCTCCAAAAATGACATTGAAGTCATACTTTTCTTATAAACTAGAGATCTGTACTTTAGGAAGAAATGAGATACCTTTTGATGGATAGTCCCTTTGAATCCCATAAAACGGATCCAATGCAAGAGATAGAAATCATTCATAAGTAGACAAAGAAGAGATTTAGAATTTTCAGAATGCACTTCTCTACATAGGAACTCATTACCTTCAGATTGATCAGACAACATGGGGGCACATCCTTTATCATCTTCTATCATTGCAACCCTTCTGTAATTATGAGAAGCAGAATTTACCATAGCTGTACCTGTTCTTTCATCCTTAGGTTCTTCCGCAATGCTTTCCACAGCTTCAGAAACTTTACTCCATTTCTCAGTTGGCTCTAATACCTCCTGGATCTTAAATAGCTTAGTGCATTTGGAATCTGGTTCTGCATTTGTAGAGCCAAACATATCTTAAAACATAGTTGTGAAATATGACGACTATTGGGTTCTTCCAAGCGTTCTAATATAGAAAGATCTCTCAATTAATCACTTGCAGAAGTTTGAAAATCCTCTCTTTCCAATGATGTATCTTCTAAGGCACTATACCACGACCAGCATCATTTGAACTACTTAGTGTGTGACCTTCTTTTAAAGGAATTCATGTCAAACTGTATCCTTCATCAGAATGACCTTTCAATATCAATCCGGGATTGCAAACCCTTTCTTAAGGAGCCTGTAATCAAACACATAAACATTTGAGCTCACTGTCTTCGTTGCAATGACAAAATGAATTATGTGACATGTAGCGAGCCTTGTTGACTTCTACTTCATATTTGTTGCTTCCACAGTGTTCCCAAGAGTAATTACTGGTATAGTTGATGCAAAGAATCCCATTGGAATGAATTGCTTCTCACCAAAGACGATATGAGCATATACTCCATCTAAGACTATTAACAAACCTAACCTTTTAGCTGTCTCAGCAATGTGAAGATGACATGAGATATAAGCCCTTGCTAGATGTTTGTGTTGTGTGCATGATCCTTACTCATAAACTCCCTTTCAAAAAGGTTTCCCTTTTGTTCCTCAAAACTGGTCAACTATATCAAAATATGCAGCTACAGCAGTTTCGTAGCGCGCTACGAAATTGTTGCACATTAGGCGTTATCTTCAGCAGTTTCGCAGCGCGCGCTACGAAACTGCTGTGTAATCACTAAAACACAGTTTTAATGCCAATTCTCCCTTACCTTAGCCTTTTCCTTTGAAATCTTTTCAGTGATAACACCCTCTACGACAAGTTGGGAAATTTATTCTATATTGAGCATGAGGTGAGACATCTATTCACCCTCCAGCCCAATTTCTTCAGGTACATAGAAACTGATGAGACTTTGAGAAAGTTGCAGAGACATAAACTCCCAGAACTAGAGTGGTGGAAAGAGATGTTAGGAATCTTATGAACTTATCTTTTGTATCTTTGGTAAAGTAAAATTTTGGGTCATCTACCATAAATGTAGAACAGGAATGAGTGACGATCAGACGGATAAAAGAGTATCATATCAGGGTTCAAATGTCCGACTGAGAGGGGAAGACAACACAAAGTATCAGTGGAAGCCAGCTGTAGACCGAATCACAAAGTCTACCTCCAACAGATCTGATATGACAGAGCAGCCAACACAACATCACTTATGTTTCCCTATTATCAAGCTATTCGTCTCTATATTTTGTAAAAAACGATGAATCATCACTAGATATTATCTCTATGAGATATTTTGTGAGATATTTTGTATAAATACCCCCTTAACAAAGTATTTGGGGTTGGTGAACCATTCTTAAACTTTTTCGTAATACTGAAATGTTGGAATAAAAAAGCTTTTGGAATCAACTGTTGCTGGACTCATTGGATGTGGAATTGATGCAAATGGACTTGTCACAGAATTCTTGAATCAATCAGTGGACCAGTAAGTCCCCTATATCTTCTGTTATGTAGTTTTCTAGTTTCATTATATCACCTATGTTTCACAATCTAAATGATAATGATAAAGATTAATTCAGAATTTTCTTGACTACACTCTGTGTTTCATTCATTATCATTCTTTGTGTTTTCTTCAGGATTAGTATAAACAATGTAACTCTTAATTTCTCCTGTTTCCTAATTCACTCATATTGATTATTTGCTTAGGAATTCTTCACTGCTCCTTTGTAATAATCATCCATATTCCTGTGTTAAATATGTTGAAGGATTCTTAACTGCCCTTCAACCAATTTAAGTCCATTCCATCCTCTACAAATCTTTGTTTTCTCCCTATTTGACTACCTTGCTCTGTGAAACCATCCCCTGTTAAGAAAATAAATCCAGAAATCCACCTTCATTGACCCCATTAGCCCAATGGACTAAACTTCTCAGATTCACACCTCCGTTCTATTGAATCTCACCATCCCAAAAATCAAACAAACCCCTGAACTTCATAACTAGCCTAATACCTTTCACAACAAAGTTAAATAAAAAAGAGAGAGCCCTCTTTGAATGCAGATTGGCTAGAATCTGTGTTTAAAATATTGGTCTATGGTTACCTCGGCCGTATTCCCTTTCTTACAACTTTAGGGAACAACTTGAGTGATAACACCGCTAAAGCAGCATATAAAACATGTTTCCAAGTTATCCTTAAGTGTTTAATTATCTTATTAAAAAATCACAATTAGCACCATGTAAACATATATTCTTTCTTGAGTTTGATTAACCAACGTAAATACATATATTCATGTATCACATAAGCATTGTAAATGAAATCCATACACAATATGACAAGAGATGCATTAACAAGAAACAAAGACATAGAATTTGTAGAATACTTCTCTTTATTGATATCTCGAGATGATTATAGACGCTATCCGTCTTGCCCACACAGCTGTAGGGGTCCACGTACTCAACTGCAGAGTTCCACCCTAGGCCTCTACGCACTCAGCTGCAGAGCCTCTACCTACACTAAGACCCTAAACTTAGACTTTTCTCCTTATCGCTCAAGACTTCATACTTCTTACAACTTATTGATTACTACCAAGACTACTTAGAACTTACTTAGCTCTTTTTATATGATCCATGGTCCACTACCAAGACTACTTAGAGCTTACTTAGCTCTTTTTATACAATCCATGGTCCGTGGACCATGGGTATATCTTTATAGCCGACTTTACTTTACAAAAATAAGGCCGACAACCCTTCATGAATCATGACACTTCGCGCTCCGCGACCAAAAAATGCAGAGACTTTAAAACTTTATTACAAAATTTGACTCAAAACATGGGCTTTTAGCCCCAAAACTGTCCTTGGGGGATCCCGTTTCCAAGAACTACCTTCTTTCTCGAACTGATCTTCTCACAACTGGAGTTTGTGTCTCTTCATTTTTTGGTTCCTGTTCTGCTGTAGAGTCTGATTCTTCCTCCTTTATCTCAAAATTTATCTTCTCAGGTTCCTTTGGTAAGAATTCATGATTAATAACATCTTTCACCTCTCTAAACACCACATCTCTAGTGTACACAACCTTCCTTGTTTCTGGGTTCCAAAGCTTATAACCTTTTAAACCATCCTTATACCCAATAAAGATGCACCTTTCATATTTACTATCCAACTTTGTTATTTTGTCCTTTGGAACATGTACATATGCATCACATCTAAATACCCTCAGATGTGAAAGAGAAGGTTTCTTACTAGTCCATACCTCTTGTGGAGTCTTATCCTAAATTCCTGAAACCTATCAAAGGCTTCAGATTTATTCTCGAGGAAATATATCCATCTATTCCTTGAGAAGTCATCTATAAATGATAATAATACATAGAACTACCCATTGATGGAACCGACACACGTCCAAACTAATCACTATGCACAAGCTCTAATATATGTTTCACCCTTTTAGCACCTGACGGGAAACTCACCTGATTCTGCTACCCATATACACAATTTTCACATAAATCAAAATCCAGAGAGAAATTAGACATACCTTCTACCATATAATTACCATGAAGTATTCAAAGGCCCTTCTTTCCAATATGTCCAAGCCTTTGATGCCATAGCATGGTATTTTCTCTAGAGACCACTAGATTTTCTGCTGCACTTTCAAGAACCACAGAACTATTTCACCCATCAATAATAGTGCTACCTTGAATATTTTAAAGAGTTCCAATATGAACTCCCTGCATCAATACTAGTGTCTTGAAAATATAAACAAGAAATGCTAAAAATAGCATTGATATAGATAGCATTTCAGGATATATTCCAATTTTAATTTGTCCTTGAATTAAAATTGAGAATTAAAATTTGAATTTAGACTCAACAACTACTTGAAAAATAATTAATTAATTCATCTTGGATTAAGTAGTTGGAGAAATTCAAGCTAGAAGTCTTTGTGAAGTCATGCAACAGTTATCCCTTAAATTAAGGAGATTATCCCTTAAGTAAAGAGATAAGGATGAGTTGTAATTAATTAGGTCAGTTAACTGAGTTAAGTCCAGTTAAATTAGTTCCAAACAGTTTGAGGAACTAATTGTGAGTTCAATCAATTAATGCATGCATGCATGAAACTAGTGTGCTCCAGATAACTGAATATTCTCTCATAAAAAACTCATGCATGTCAGTTCAGACAAAGACCCAGATGAGATTAAAGACATGGACATTGTACTATCAATTGGAAGAATTTTCTTATAAAGGAAACTCATCCATGCAGAAGGAACAAGGTTTGCTGAAGATTGCATAGTTTTACAGTGTGTAAGATCAGTGTTCCACTTGGTTGAAGGTAAATCATCCCAGAGGAACAACGCAAGGAAATAGGAGGCTTGGAGGGAAGATGAGAAGGTTTGTGAGAAGCCTTGTTTTCCTATGAGTAACAATGAGAGATTGTACTGAGAGCCGGATAGATGTGAGAGCTAAAGCTTTGTGTAATCTTGATGTATTTCCATCTTGTATGATAATACAAATAGCGAGGTTTTTAACTGAGACTTTCCCCAGAGTATTCTTCTGCGTATCATACATGATTGATTCTTCTTCTCTGTTATATGTGTTCTATTTGATCTTGCTCAAATCGATTAAGCTTCCGCAAGTTTGATAGTAGAAGTATATTAAGTATTTTGCTTTAGTACATTACATAATCAGATTAATCTACAGTGAGAATTTCTACATGGTATCAGAGCAAAGGTGATCAGAGCTGTGAACAACATATTGAGAAGGGAAAATTTCAAAGTTTGAAGTTCTTTATTGTAAGTACAAAATCAATTTCTTCTCACATCTCAAAGTTCACCAATGGCGTTCAATGGCTTGAGACTCGAGTATGCCCTAGATGGCAGCTCGAATTACATAGCATGGAAGGATCACATGGAAGTGGTATTAAAAGAAAATGGTTTGAAGGACTTCATTGATCAAGAAGTCCCAAAGCTAGCAACTACTAATGCCCAAGAATTGGTAGAATGGAAGAAGTGTGTGGCGAGAGAAAGGAGGATTCTTCTTGAGGGAGTTCGAGACCATATTTTCTCGAGTCTCCATGGGAAGGAGACTTTGTTTTCAATGTGGAAGACATTGAAGGACCTATATCAGAACAACAATGACTAGAGGAAACTGGCGCTCAAGGACAAGCTTCGAAAAATCAAGTGCGAAAAGGGTGACACGATTTCTACATATCTGAACAAGCTCACCACCTGCAGAGATGTGCTTGGAAGTGTAGGAATAATGACAACCGATGATGATATGGTGAGTCTTGCTCTCCTTGGTCTTCCTAAGAGCTGGAATAGCTACCAGGACTTAGTGAATGGAAGAGAGAAATTGCCGGATTGGGAACGACTGTGGTCAGATTTCATGCAGAAGGAGATCAGGAGGAGCATACGAGATGGTTCTTCATCCAAGGAGGATGAAGAAAATATGGCCTTAGCCAGTAAGGTAAGGAAAGGGAAGGAGAAGGATTCTCATCCCAAATCGAGTTATTCTCATGGAGGGAAGAAGGGTGACAAATCTAAAGTGAGATGCTTGAATTGTCACGAGATGGGTCATTATGCGACTGATTGCCCATCAAAGAAGTCCAAGAAGGGATCCTTAGAAGGATCTGAAGGTGAGGCATTGGCCTCTCAGTTCGAGATGGAATTCAGCCTCATCGCATGCATGGTTTCATCGATTATGGGTTGTGGTTGGTTTCTTGATAATGGAGCCTCATTCCACATGACCGACGAAAAAAGTTTATTCAGTACCTTAAAGGAGAAAGACCTCAAGATACTAATAGAGATGGGTGACGATGAAAGGTATAGTGTTTCATGAGTGGGCACAATTGCTTTTTAGAGGGAGCATGGAGCTTCTATCACCTTGAAAGATGTCAAGTATGTACCTAGACTTAAGAAGAACTTGGTATTGATCGCGATGTTGGAGGACAAAGGCTACGATGTTGTCTTCAATAAGGGAAAGGTTTTCCTTAGACACATCACCATGGGATAGGCGAAATAGATTGGTTCATGGGTACAAAAATTGTATGCTATTGAGTTTCAATATGCTTGCAAAGCCTTGAGGAGCAAGGCTAATGTTAGAGACTTGGTGGTTGAGAGGGAGAGTACATTACCTCTCAACATGTATCCCCAGAAGAAGTCTTAGACAATTGTGGAGGAGCCACAATTGAAGATGTTGAGAGGAGATCAAGTGGAGGCATCCACTCATGCTGAGACCTCCAGTAGGGGGAAATTTTGTGCCAAGTCAGCATAGGGATCACATGCAGCCATACCTCCAGGTGTAAGGTGGGGCGATGTGAACTGATAGTCCCAAGAAGGGTGAAATAGGGGTAGGATCCTTGAGGTACCCAGCCTCTTTGATTAGACCTTGCTACGGGAGCCCCAACGAGGAGTAGCAAGACTGGCTGAGTGGGTAGAGACAGATGTGGATGGAGCGGTGGAGGGAGCTTCAGCATCAGAGGGTGTTTCTAGCCCAATAGGAAGGTAAGTTGGGAGATCAGTTACTTACTTCTCAGTAATTGAGTTGCAGTGTAGCAGTGGGCAGCACGGTGCAACATGATGAGAGGAGGTGCAGTGCGGATGTAGTGTTGGGAGAAAGGGACCAACAACAACATGGATGCAGTGGGAGGAATCAGTGGGATTGATGCAGTCAGAGAAAAAGGTGACAGAGGCTAGAGCAGTCAGATAATGAATAGTGCAAAGAAGGATTGACAATAGCGAAGAAAGGAAGAGTCAACAAAAGCGCAAAGTTTTTCAGTTGATAACGGAAATAACAGTCAAAGACTTTGATGATAGATGCATCATACTGATTCAGGTTGGATGTTTTCTTTGTTTCTAGAGTTGTTGTAACAACAACACTAGAGAGAAGTGTTGCATGCAGAATATTCCAAAGGTTTAGGACCGGGATCGAGTTGAATTCCTTTCTTGTTGAGAGGAAGTGTTGAAAATAGCAACAAGAAATTCTAAAAATAGTAATCCTAGAAATAGCATTGCTATAAATAGCATTTTAGGATATATTCCAATTTTAATTTGTCCTTCAATTAAAATTGAGAATTAAAATTCAAATTTAGTCTCACTAGCTGCCTGAAAAATAATTAATTAATTCATCTTGGATTAATTAGTTGGATAAATTCAAGCTAGAAGTCTTTGTGAAGTCATGCAATAGTTATCCGTTAAATTAAGGAGATTATCCCTTAATTAAAGAGATAAGGGTGAGTTGTATTTGAGTTGTAATTAGTTAGCTCAGTTAATTGAGTTAAGTCCAGTTAAATTAGTTCCAAATAGTTTGAGGAACTAATTGTGAGTTCGGTTAGTTAATGCATGCATGCATGAAACTAGTGTACTCCAGATAATTGAATATTCTCTCATAAATAACTCATGCATGTCAATTTAGACAAAGACCCAGTTGAGATTAAAGACAGGGACATTGTACTATCAGTTGGAAGAATTTTCCTATAAATGAAACTCATCCATGTAGAAGGAACAAGGTTCCTTGAGGATTGCACAGTTTTACAGTGTGTAAGAGCAGTGTTCCACTTGGTTGAAGGTAAATCATCCCAGAGGAATAGTGCAAGGAAATAGGAGGCTTGGAGGGTAGAGGAGAAGGTTTGTGAGAAGCCTTGTTTTCCTATGAGCAGTAGTGAGAGATTGTACTGAGATCTGGATAGTTTTGAGAGCTAAATATTTGTGTAATCTTGATGTATTTCCACCTTGTATGATAATACATATAGCAGGGGTTTTAGCTGAGGCTTCCCCTAGAGTATTCTTTTGTGCTTCATGTGTGATTGATTCTTCTTCTTTGTTATATGTGTTTTGTTTGATCTTACTCAAATCGATTAAGATTCCACAAGTTTGATAGTAGAAGTAGATTAAGTATTTTGCTTTAGTACATTGCATAATCAGATTAATCTACGTGAGAATTTCTACATAGTGCTCCCCAAATCATCTTGTAGGTATCTTTCTCGAACACTGTTTTTAGACCTGCATCATACAACTTTCTTAGAAAAATAAGACTTCTGGCCAATGCAGGAATATGAAAAGCAATCAGAAGTGTTCTAATCCTTCCACCTCGCAACTTCAAGTTGACTTTTCCACAACCAATGATTCAAGCCTTCCTATCATCCCCTAAGAAGACATCACCACCATAATATTTCTCATACTCGCAGAACCACTCTCTATGGGAAGTGAAGTGAAAGGATGCATTTGAGTCAATAAACCATGCCTCATGTTCTACATGTGTACTTGAAGAATAAGCCAAGTACACATCTTGTCCATCAACAATGCCTCATGTTCTACATGTGTACTTGAAGAAGAAGCCAAGTACACATCCCCACCTTCATCTGAGGTGGTTTTTGCCTTGGTAGAAGGAGCGTCATCAGATCCATTTCCTTTTCCAAGAGCTTTAGATTTACAGTACCTTTTGAAGTGCACTTCCTTTTCGGATTTTCATCACACCTTTACAAGTTTTCCTAGAGATTTAGATCTACCTCTAGATTTAGATCTCCCACTCGAGGAATTTTTTATGTTTCTATTTTGAGGCCGTCCTCATACAGACAATGCGTCACCATTTTGGACCTCCATATTTTTTCATCTCATCTCCTCTGATAGCAAGGATGACACTATTTCATCAAACTGCAAGGTAGTTGCATTGTTACCTATTGCAACAAGTAGATTATCCCATATATTTGGTAGAAAATACAACAAATTGATGCACTTATCTTCATTTAAAAATTTAATATCAATAGATAATAATTGGATTACCATAGTATTAAAGGCGTTTAGATGCTCTATCACCGAGTCTCCATCTTTCATCCTCAGTTTATACAACTTTTTTCCATAGGAACAATTTATTCATCTAAAACTTAGATTGGTACAAAGTTCTTAACTTGTCTCACAAAGCCTTCGCCGAAGCTTCCCTTGATACATTCAGCAATACACAATCTGAGACACAAAATCATATTGTGCTCAGTGCCTTCTGATCCAAATTTGCCTAGTCTTCAGCTAACATTGTTGTTGGTTTATTACCCAGATCTACCACGATCCACTGATCTTTATCCAACAACAGATCCTCCATCTTGAGTTTCCACAACTCAAAACTCTAACCATTAAATTTTTTGATCTCTATCTTTCCATTTCTCACCATCTTCTTTCACCAAAAGAATCGATCTCAGAGATCTCCCACTGAACAAGGTATACCATAGGCTCTAGCAAAACCCCTTAACAACAAAGGCATCCCCTTGAAGCCAAACAACTCTAATTCCAAATGTCGGTTTTAACACCATACAAAAATTACCTTCATACGACTTCTAAAATGAAAAAATAAAAAATGGCAAGAGCATAAAATATAAAACATATATGCACAAGATTTTCCCCTGGATCCCAAAACCGAGACTACCTGATTGATTTTTCATTATATTCCTTTCAATATTACAATAAATATATATACATGCCTAAGCATACATAAACCCCAATCCATTAACCATATATTAGAACATAACCATAGTTTCCTTGATCGGATCTACAAAATACCATGGACATAAAACCATGATGTCAAAAACCATGTGCGAAATCCATGCACAAAGCCATAGGTAGGTCCACCCACCTAATATAGTTTCCAAGAATATAACACACACCCAACAATACATGAATACATAAATACTTCCACCTCAAAATTCCTAAGCTAATTAAGGTAATTAAACTTAATTAACTATTTACAAGCTGAGATGAGAATATAATCAATTTTAATTCTTAGTTTAATTCAAGGACAAATTAAACTAGAATTTCTTGTTGTCATTTCTCAACACCAAATCCTAATTTATTCTCTATTGAACAAGGCCAACCATGTGAAGCTGGAAGCTCTCATGGCTACACCCCCTCCCCCCCAAAATCACTCTCAATTCCCCAGTACCCAATATATATACTATATAGGAAATAGTTGAAAGGAAGACATTAAGATACATACAAAAAATAGCAAACATTCATTTATTCATAGATCTACAAAACATTTCATCTGAATAAATTTTATCATAAAAAATATGTTTACATATATGAAACAAGGTCATGTACATAAAGAAACATATAGCTATTATTCATTAACATATAACATTCATTCGTTCATTCATTAATCATAGTCAAAAAATAATTCATCTCAATAAAAAAATTCATCAAAAATATGTTTTCATAATATGGTACGTGATGTTTCAAATGATATAACTAGTACAATCATTTATTTTTATTTTTCTTTATGTTTGACAGTCTGGTGGTGTACTCATGACGTTGCCAAGGCTATCGCAAGAGGGGTGGATCATCATATGTAACAAGAAATAAATGTTAAATTAATATTTATTATTATTATTACTAAAAGTATTTCATTAATAAAAAGAGAATTAGAGTTTTATTTACCTCGTGCACTAGTAGACATTGTTAGAATGACTTCCTTGTGCTCTTCTTCTGGTACAATATCCTCATGTATAGCACTTGCTGCCATTGAAAGCTAGCTTGTGGTGTCAATATGTTATGGTGTGATATCTGCCAAATAATATTATATAAGAAAGAAAATGTTTTTTTGATTAGATAATGTAAAAGTTAAAAGACAAGCATTCATTATTGAACTTATGACAAAGAAAATCACATTAAAATATTGTTATTACCTGATATCTCTGAAGATGTTGGTTGAACATGTTGATCCTATCTTTAATCTAAATAATTTTATTTCTAATGTGATTCAAATCAACAAGTTCTTTGTTTGTTCTAACCATAAGCTTCTTGAATATTATGATTGGGTTGGGAGAAATGAATAACTCATCATCATCAAAGTAATCATGACCACTGTCATCATGTCCCCCAGAGTATATATTTCAACAAAATAAACATTTTTTCAATTATCTAAACAAATAATCAATCTCACATTAAGTTATTTCAATTATTTAAACAAATAATCTCCTAGCTTCTTTTCAAACCTTACCAATGTTTCTGAAACATATCGTCAGTGAAAGAAAACATTTTATTTTCCTTTTGTAAACATTCATGGAATTAGTGAAATAAAGAAAAAAATTATTTTCCTTTAATAAAAATTCTTGGAATTAGTGAAATAAATAGATTACAATAACCTATCTTGCATATAGTATAGATAGAAAGGTAAGAAGTAAAGAATAGATAGAGATGAAGCATTGTTGATTACTATCAAACAATTCTACCAAACAATGGCACCAATACCATGCAATGTGCATGTCTTCACTTATGATGAAGTGAAGTGAAGGAGAAACATGTGAATTCTACTCTTCTTATGGTTTAAAATACTTCTTCAATCAAGGTGGCCAAGATACGGTTTCGAGAATAATTTGTTGGAGTAGTTTAATCTTGGAGAAAACCTTCCTCTACTCGATGAAGCAACAACGAAGTCAACACTGACTTTATTGTTGCCCCATTGGATCGAAGTTGTTTTTCTCCAAGATTATCCAAATCCTAATTTATTCTTTACTGAATAGGGCCAACCAAATGAAGGTGGAAGCTCTCATTTTTATCCCCAAAAAATTATCACCTAGCCATCTCTAACTAGGTGGATTGAAATACACCATGTAGGATTAATTTTACCATAGTAAAATCACTTTCACAATGAGAAATAATTTAGTAAACCATTTTATTAAATTAATTTCTTAATAAAAAAAAACCCATGAAAATAATTGAATAAATAGTTATTTGTTTAGCTTTCTCTAGGAATAATTATTAAATCATTATTTGATAATTATTCCTTGTCACATTTGACTAAATCCCCTAGGAATAATTAAATAAATCACTATTTATTTTTATTATTTAATTCTATTATTGGAATAATTGTTAAATCCCTAGTTAATAATTATTTAAATTTCACACCATTATTAATCCTCACTAAATATTTAATAAATAATTGTGTTTGTTAATTATTTCTAAATAAAGATATTTGACCATTTTGAATATCTTTTCCCTCTCCAAAAAATAGAATAAGGTATTCCTAATTATTAGATCTTAATTTGGGCAATATTATTTTATTATTCTCGATTTTCAAGATTACCTCAATACTTTGTTATAAATAGGCTGGTTTTCCATTCATTCTTCACCATGATCATTATCATCGTCACTATTATTGTCTCTTCTCACTTGAGCTCCCATTTGAGTTCTCCACATTGTTTTACATTTTTCATAAATTGAGAGAGAGAATCGATTACTGAAGCATCAAGGACATCAAAGGACCCATCCCACGGAGGGGGATTTGCAGGCCCTTTTTGTAAATCTCCTTCACTAGGTCTTATGAATAAAATATTTATTCATTTTAAAGTCTTTCCATTTGGGTTATTGCATTGGATATCTATAATGTTGTTTGCTGTTTTGGATCATATAAATTGTTTTGTTGCAGGTTTTCCAGGTTTTATTATAGATCCAAAGCATAATTAGCCACAAATTATTGTTAGGGTCACGTATCACCTAGTCACTTGAGTGAAGTATTTTTGGCACACCTTCCAAGAAATTTCAACTAACAAATGACGACTCCATTGGGTTTTTAGCTACACATTGTCGTCAACAAATGATGAATCCATGGGTGTAATACCAACTTTCTTGGGTGATTGATGTTTTAGTAAATTTCAAGGTTTTATACAACTATTTTTAGCCTCTGAATTTCTTTTTATAATAATATTTCCTTTTTTGTCAAATTTTCTGATTTTGGTGGTTTTCTGGTTCTTTCCGCAGGTCACAGGTACCCGTCGAGCATGAAATGACAAAATTAGTGCGATATCTGTCGACTGAGAGTCTCGAGAGAAAAACACACTTTTCAGCCGATATCTACATTCCACAATGCAATTTTTGGCCCAAAAACCGTGTTTTCCACTATTCTAGGTCAGTGCCTGCATTTTGGAAATTTTCTAGAATTTTTTTTTTTTCTTCAGAATTTTTTCAGATTTGTTAAGAGTGTTGGATGTAGACTGGGAAGGGTTTCTTGTCTTTGTTTCAGTCTCCCCTAGGCCTAGTTTCTCTTATTTTTCCTCTTTAAGGAAGGAAAAACCCCCCTAGGGTTTACAATACACCTCCACATTATTAGGAAGAGATTGGCTGAGTGAAGAGTCTAGGGTTTCAAAATTTTCAGCCACTGATTTCAGAGTATGATCCATTACTTTTCAGTACTTTTGGATAGGTTTATTTTAATTTTCCTCCCTTTAGAGTTTTGGTTTTCCATTTCCCCCTTAGGATCCCCTTGAGCATCCTGGGTTTTGGAGCTTCATACCTACCTTTGCAACATTTTTTACCTCTAAGTTTTGTTGTTTTTTTGCACCATTTACAACAGATTAGTTCCTCTAGATCTCAATCCCTTTGACATTACTTATTTTTGGCATATTATGTGTCTTTGAGTAGCTTTTTTTCGGTCTCTTTCTTAGTTTCTTGATAGTGTTTTTGGGTGGGGTTTTGTGTGCTTAATTGGCTGTTTATTTTTCTATCATTTCAACATTATTTACAATATTTTAGCACTTTATTTTCAACATCACATGGAATCATAAAACATGCTCAATTAAATCATCCACTTGACACATTATTTTCACAGACTCACACCCTAAGCAAACGTGAGCTTGGTTAACGTCGCCAAGCCAAGACTTAAAACATTTCACCTTAATAATTCAACATACATCAGGGAAAATTTTAAGAACCACCCTAAATTTATATGTATAATAAATGGGCAAATCCCCATTATATATAGGAAAAATGGGAGGCGAATTTATCACTAATATATATATAAATATCTATTATATATATATATATAATATATATTATTATATATATAATATATATATATATAATATTGGCGAATCTCTCACTAGATTATATTATCTTGTAAGGTTCTTGGCGAAGTTTTGTTAAAGTATGAACCATATATGATAATATAAAAACATATTTCATTAAACTGTAATATACTAACATACATGTTTGGAAAAAAGAAACATAATTTTCACTTCCTACAAACAATGTTGCAAGTTTTAGTGGCCATGTTTGTCATGGTAGGGTAGATTAATGTTTTCTCTACCACTTTTGCCAAACTATCAAATCTCTTTCTTATTCCATAGACTCCAACTGTGAGATAAAAAAACACATCAAGTTTTTTTACCTGAACATGCCAACAAGTAGCAAGCCCCAACTATATAATATAATAAAGTAGTAGGTATCCCAAAGGCTTGAAGGGGATCTAATGGAAAGATATGACCATTGTCAGAAGCCTTCCAATCAATATATAAATATATAAATGTAGATTTATTATTATTTTAATTGGAAATATTCATTAAATAATAAATTATTACGTTCTCTCAATCTAAATTTCTTATTAGCATAATTCACTACCTTCATACCATTTTTAACAGCGTTGTAACATGTAGATTAATTTCCTTTTTGGTGCACAATCTCCGCCTCTTAGGAAAATATGGTGCAGTGACTCAACCCCTACATATCATTACGATAAACTAAGAATAGCAGAGAAGATGAAAGGTTGTACAAACCAACATATTTTTCAAACAACTAATCCAAAATCAGTACCTTAACTTTTTCATGAAGATATCACATTGAGAATGTTTGAAAAATGGTGGGAAATCTGGGCAGCGACTATCTCTCTTCTAAGAGGGTGATGCAGAGAGAGTTAAGATTTCATTGTTTTAATTTTTTTTTGTTAAATCAGAAAAACCATTATTAATGGAGATATCGGTAATTTTTATTAAATTTTGTGAAGTGACTAAATGTAGCTTTAACCATTCACCTTAAGATTTTTTTTACAATATAATTTCTTAAGTCTATTTAATATCTTCATTATCATAAAAAACCAACCTATATCCATCTTAACTCCACATCTACCACTCTTAGAGGGATGAAATATATTTATCCCTCCCAACACTTGGTAGAGCCCGAATTAAGATGGATCTAAGCTGATAGAATTTCCCCTTTAAATAGTCTATGGATCACATGATACCATGGGGTTACCATGGGTCAATACCATGGGTTTTTGGAGCTTAAAAACTACTATTAGTAATTTATAAAAATTAATAAAATTAATATTTGATTTTAATTTTAATTTTTAATTTTAACCAAGTTAAAATGTTTAAGTGACATTAAATTACAACATCTATTTTTACTCTTGATCTACAAAGCTCTGAGAGGGATCAAATATTTTTTCACTCTATGTTACTTTTCATATCACCATATTTGATCCAGAGTAAAGATGGATCTATGCTAGTTTAATTCCCCCCTTTAAATAGGGGGCATTCCATGTGAATACCATGGGTCAATACCATGTGCCATATTTACTTTTATTAATACTAATATTAGGGTTAATAATGTTTTTTTTGCATGGTATTAAGAATAATTTGGCCCATGGTATTTGGCCCATAGGTTTCACCTAAATATAACACATTTTTTGAGTGTTAATAAATATAAGATGGCTTATCGAGTAAATATAAAAAAATGTTTTATTTATTTACCATACCTCTCGTTTATTTATATTTTCATTAATTTACCATACTTTTTAATAAATATGGTATTTGGCAAATAGGATTCAATTAAATAAAACCTCTTTTTTGAGCCTTCTTAAATAGAAAGAGGGATATGGACTAAATATAGAAAGAGGTTTTATTTATTTACCATACCTATAGTTTATTTATATTTTTATTTATTTACCATACCTTTGAAGTATAAAAAGAGGTTTTATTTATTTACCATACCTCCACTTTATCTATATTTTTATTTATTTACACGCTTGTCTGTTCATAAATATAAGGTGACATATGGAGTATATATAAAAAAAATGTTTTATTTATTTACCATACCTCTAGTTTATTTATATTTTTATTAATTTACCATACCTCTTTTATAAATATGTTATTTGGCCCATAGGTTTCACTTAAATGAAACCTCGTTTTTGGGCCTTCTTAAATAGAAAGAGGGTTATGGACTAATTATAAAAAGAGGTTTTATTTATTTACAATACCTCTAGTTTATTTGTATTTTTATTTATTTACCATACCTCCACTGTATTTATATTTTTATTTATAACTATCATAAATACATTTTCTTGAAAATGAGGGCGAACGAAATATTGTAACTCCTGATTTCAAGGGTTAAATTTATTTTTTTTTACCCTTTTCCTTAAAATAAGGTGGGCTAACCTCCATACCTAAATTTTTATCAAATAAGTTTGAGGCGATATGTAACAATGTACTATGATACAAAATATTCGCCCAATAAAAATACAAAACCCCTTAATTTATCCTAAGGGCAAAAATTCACCCCTAAAATTTTCCATGACATACATAGATTAAGCCCACTTGGGCACCAGGGCCAAACAATTTTTGTAGTTTAGGTGTAGGATCGGTCGGATAGGCTTGCAATAATAGCCATCAATCACTTACATTGAGACATAGAAGTTGACATATTGGGGAGCTTTAAATCTTGCAGCATCCCACAGTCCAAAGCTAGAGTGCGTCAGAAACTTGATTCAAAGGGTGTTAGGCTAGGTCATCATGCGAGAAGTTCTCTTTGGGGCTACCCAACCCATGGTAGGGAATCCCTTGCATTGGTTGACTACCAAGAATCTCAACACTCAACCATCCGTGTGGGATGAAGGTAAACATAGTGACCAATATTAGGAAAACACATTATAGGATTGGCTATGGGAAGAAATTGGTTCTCTACCCTACCTTTCTCTATACATCTCTGCTTTTAGGGATGGGATTCAATCAAGTAAGAAGTTATTTGGAAGCCCATGTGAAACAATAGATTTAGGATTGTTTGAGGATTTAGACCACCTATAGGTTAGATTTTTTTTTCTCTATTTGATAGGACATGTTTTCTTGTATTAGAATAACATCATTAATATAATTAGTTTACACTTGGCACCACTAAACTAGGTGTTTTCTTGCTATTTGTTTCTGTTTTATTCCTATCATCACCCTTTAGTCCTTAGATTCATCATTGTCTTGACATCATTATGCCCTCTAGGTGTTTGTCACGTAGAATTCGAGGCCTTCACCCTCATTTCCCGTTAGGACATATTAATCCTCCTCGTCGATTTAGAGTACATCCTCCGAGTCCTCCATCAATTCATAATTTTGATTCTGATTCTACTGATTCTTCTAGTTCTTCCTTTGATTTCATGTATTCTCAACCCTGTACCATCACCATATCAGACACCAACTTGGGTGTGGGAAACCAAGGTGGTAACCCAGGTACCAACCAGGGCAACCCCACAAGTGGAACCTCCACAGGTGTGGTCACTTCTCCTCCATTCCTTCCTTTTATGGGTGTTTTGAGTCTCCTTAATTTTAGCGAGATCATCAATGGTCCTCTTCTCAATGATCTCAATTGGTCATCTATGCCTACTAAAATTACTTCAAACTTCCCAAGTTTTGAAGTTAATCCTAGAGAATATCTCACAAGTCATGTTCGCTCATTCCATATGTGGTGTTCATCCAATTCTATCACTAAAGACTCCATCTTTCTTCGTATGTTCCAACACACTCTTACTAGAGTTGCTGCTAAGTGGTATATTGATCAACCCAGAGCCACCAATTCCACTTTCGCAACTCTTGCCAAATATTTTCTTACCTCGTTCTAGTTACCTCTCCATTATGACACTAGTACTGAACTATTGACTTCTTTATGTCAAACTTCTCGCCTATCCAACCATGTTCAGGAATGGTGTAGAAGGAGGAGTGTATGTAGAGCTCCTGAATTCAAAGACCACGCCTATATGGATTGGTTGCTTAGATCAATTTTGGCCCCCATTTCTAAATATATCACATTGAACTTCCCCCAGACTAAGGAAGATGCACTCCAATTAGCCTTGAAATTTGATTTTATCTACACCTAGTCATGTTATGTTTATACTGTCATCCCTGATCTGCCTCGGCCTGGTGCTGCTAATGTAGCAGGGACATCTCATCCCATGGATGACATTGTTGGAACCATTTCACACCCTCAACCATACGCTCCACCTTTGATGAGTTATGGTCAACCTCAGGGAGAGACTAGTTCCTCCTACATTTATCCCTCCCCCAATATTTCACATGGCAACTCTTATCCAGGTCCCAACACGCCATATGCATATCCCCATCTGCATCAATAGATTTTAGGGCCAACTATTTCTCCACCATTTATCCTAATTTTGACCCATATATTTACTATCTGTATGCACCGCCTAATGCTCTAGCCCCTGGAAACATATCCGTAGCCCTCCATGCTTGCTCCACCTCAACCACAGTGGAAACATCCTCCACAAGTTCAAGTGTATGCTCAGCAGAGTTAACCCAATCCCCCTAACCCCAAGAAAAGGAACAAGGGGAAAGGTAACCGGAACCAACAATCTCAAGGTAATCAAGGTAGCTAGGGTCCACCACCCAATGCACCTTAGGGACCCCAACCTAATCCTGCAACCCAACAATAGGGTAGACAGTCCAAGAAAAAAAAGTGTCTTCGTATGAACATATCTTGTGCCAGTTGCAACGTATATGGCCATTATACTCATGAGTGTCCCATTTTATCTCAGATGTGTCAATTATGGGAAGCTCAAGTAGTTACTTCTAGAGGAACACAACCCATAACCCCTCCCCCCCCTCCTACTTCATCTCAACTTGCAGTGCTTACCAATCCTTTTCCTCACCAAGGATATCTTGCTGCTCAACCTACTCAAGGTCAAGAAACTCCACTAGATCCACCATTTGGTCACCATGATTATTATATTCTTATGATGAATTCTGATGAGGTCAATACTGCACAAGTCAACCTCCAAACTCGATCATGCCAATATGACAAGCCACCTGCTAAGTTAGCGACTGAGTCCTAACCCCAAGTTTCCACTGAGCCTCTATTGTCATCCAATTGTACCTTACAAATGCCTCTTATTAAGATAGAGGTTATTCCCAACATCCTCAAAGGTCCATTACGTCGAAATGTTGCTTCTGCTAAAGCCACCCATACTTATAGCATAGTATATTACTTAGTGCACTCTCCTACTGCCATGTCAACGCTGTAATTCCTCTAGACATGCCCATCCCAATGAAAATCTCTAGTCTCTGCTTTGGGTGTTTTGGATCCCCGTGATGATGATATGATTGTATTTGATGTTGAAAAGTTGGAAAATCTTCCCCTACCTTCATCTATTTCATTTTAAATACTAGTTTCCATAAGAGAAACCATTATAAAATGATGTATCATAGATGAAGGCACCTCCACCTATGTGATGGATGCTAGTGTTTGGAAGCAACTTGGTTCACCTGACCTATCTCCTTGCATCATCACTCTCCGTGCTTAGGACAGTCATCCCTCATAGCCCCTTCACTTATATCGCAACTTTCCTATCACTGTTGTCAGCAAGACTGTCTCTATTGACATCGAAGTCATTGATGCCCCATTAGATTACAACATCCTTTTGCATCGTAGTTATACCTACGCTATGTCATCTATCGCATCTACAGTTCATCATAACATGTGCTTTCAAAATAATGGAAAGATAGTCATCATCGATTAGTTGACGTACTATGATCCGAAATCTCAAACTTTACCTCAGTCCACTATCTCATCGATGACTAACAATAAGACTGTCTCGTCCCTCACCATTGTCTCTCCTGGAGTCTACAACCACTTTGCTTGGCTCTTATTATGGTCAACCACCTACTCCTTCTTAGATTAGTTTATTTAGTGTTTGCATGCTCCAAGCATCATGGACCACCCAAAAATATTCTGGTATGCCTTCAGAGCAACGAACAACTCCACAACCTATTTCCCCCAGCTTAACCCAACCTTCCGATACTACTCCTTAAGGACAATTTTCTTTTGCTAGTATCTCTCCTAATTCCTTTCAGCTCGGAACCTTTCCCCCAAATCTTAACCATCTCAAATTAGTTCCCCCGGGTCATTACCCTTCAGGTCATATATTGTTCTTCTTTCCACCCCCTGGAGTTTATTCCACACCTATCATGGCTACGTTGAGTTTACCTAACATTACCTTAGGGATATCAGTTTGGTACATTGATCCTCTTGTAAATACTCCCCCCAATCAACTCTAACCTTACACTTCTTTGACCCCAGTTCAATCGGTCATTGCTACCCATTCCTTTGCTTCGGTTCCACAACAACCTCAACGAGAACCTACTCCTTTTGCGGAATCATCTGGTGAGGGGGGAAAAGCCTAGAAAAAGGGAACTAAAGACAAGGCACCCCCAAAGACTCCAACTCCTCCTAAGCCACCAAAGCCTATTCTGCCATGTGCTTTATGTGATGTTGTTGTTCATGCCACCCATAATTGTCCTAAACTCTCTCATATCAAGAATGTGGTCTCTGATACCTTCCCTAATTCTAACATTCTTGAGATCCATGTCACCTTACCTGAGTCAACTAAGAAGAACAAATCCTTACACATGAATCACCCCTATGCTTTGTGTGATAATTTTTAACATTATTCTCATCATTGTCCCCATCTCGAATATTTTTGTGATACACTTCAAGTGCTTCATGAATTAGAGTCTGCTCGCAGTGATTCCACCTCTCCTCTACCTGTAGACTCTGGTCCCACTCCTACACCGGAACAGGAGGTCTCCCAACCATCCATTCCCTACCCCTGATGTTGAGATGATAGATAGCATTGCTACCATTCTCTACCGATTTTCATCCATGAGATTGATGCATTGGAACTCCCTTGATGTTTCCTATTGTGATTCTGTTGAACCTTCTTCGACGAACACTTTAGTCTTGATATCAGTAATTCTTCCATCTACTAGTAATATGTCTCCAAACCTTGACGATGCACATGTGAACCTTGTCATTCATTAAAATTCCTCTAGTAGTTCTTCTCCATCATGTGGTCTCTCTTCCTCCAGTCCCCCCATCTTCCATTTTGATGAAGACGTCATGGAAGCCATCACTAGCCCTGATTATCCTTGGGATGGTATGCACCACGTGCTTACTTCCTTCTGAAACAAACCCACAACCAATATGATGTGAAATCTAAAGGCTTCATCCATAGTGAGGTAAATTGGTTTAACCACCCCTTAGTTCAAATCCATGAATTCAAACCACATCCACCTTGTGGCCATTAAATTACCACTCAATATTTGGGTAAGGGGGAATCCATTTTTTGAGAGTCTAGGAGAAGAAATTCTTCCCAACCCTCTTAGCATATCTAGTAGTGTTGACTCTAGTACCATTATTCTTCCCCATTTAGAACAACCTCTAGAGTCCCATATCACTTTATATCACTCTAGGGATGATCCACTTAATCATTCCTCCATCTACCATCAACAACCCAGTCCCTTAGACATTGCTTTTGTTTAACCCCAATATTTTCTTAGTGAGCATCAGTTCATTATATCCAAAGCCATTATTCAGTATAGTGACACCATGTATGTGAACTCATAAATTTAGTCCATTTGATTCATATATGCAGTGCCAAATGAGATTAGCAATCCACCATTTCCTTTCCCTAAATTTATCTATCAACTTGCCACAAGAAGACCCCTTAACATAAACAAATCGCGAAGAAAATCATCAAAATGTGTTTAAATTCCACTATTCTAAATATATCACATATGTCCATTGAATTCTGGGGGGACACCTATGCCCCTATATCTCCTCATGATCCTCTATAAGATCTTGTGCGAGTAGGAACCAATGGTTGAATCCATTACTTGAGCATTTGGAACACAATGGCAGTCCACAAATTCATCCAGCTAGGGGCATCATTCCCACCTTTGCATACTAGATCAATCCCATTCATCACATATGTTGAGGGGAAATATAACATTCTTGGGGGCATGATGGCCCCTGACCACCTTCTCACCTGACTAACATAAGTGTTAGCCTAGACCCCAATGATCCAGGCATGGTCAATTATCCTTTCATTTCTTGAATATTTTATCCTACCTGCCTCTCCGATGAGCCATATACACATTTCATATTTTAGATCACTGATACCACCTATTCAAACTTTCTACTCTATGTGATACCACACTTAACACCCAATGCCCATGTTTGACTTGGTGGGAAGGGATGATCCTAGACCTTTTATAGTAGTTCACTCCTTTATTCCTTCCTTACCTTGATTCTTCATAAGGAATTGTCCTTCTAAGAAGCATTAAGGCTATCCTTAGACAAGTAAGGCCACCTACCTAAAAGTTGCAGATCCAAATTCCAATGGTTGGTTTGTTTGTTACAATATCCACAAGATTTAGGGCTTTCTCCTCCTCTCCAAATTCTCCAACATCTCACCATGCAAATGAATTGGATTTGGGGGTTAGAAGCCCTTTTATAGGAAAACACTAGTTTTTCTGTTACCCATTGCGACCAAACTGTAACCATTTGACGAACCATTGGCACCGTTGGAAAGCTCTCACCAAGTTCTATAATGGGTCTCTATTTGATTTTGGTAATTTGACCTTTCACTAGGAAGCCATTTTTTCCATGAGGTCTCACTTTGTTGCCTATTAAATTTTCATTTCTTCACTTGAGCCACTCAAACTCTGGTACCACTTTACCTTTTCACTAGTTGACTCACATGCCGATTTTCGTCATGAGTGACCATCATTTACTCATGTTTTCATTGTCCCCTATGGGCCTTCTCTATGTGGCATCATCATCAAGTCACCCTTATTCAAAGAATCCAAGGTGATTCACCCTTGTATATATGGAGTTTGTTCTGAGTCCCCTTGAGTCTAGTTATAGTGTTCCATACATCGTTTTGTCGCATCCATCCCAATGTATTCATATTTGGCCCCCAGTGCTACTGCTCTGTCTTTGCCGAACCCTTGTTGAGTCATTGACCATCCCCTGCGAAATTGAGTCAGCCACTGCTAGGTCAACCATACATATCATGCACTGACAAGGGAGGTTGTCAATCCACCACTCATCTTGTTTCCTTCCATCATCATCCCTGGTGTTAGTACAACAGTCACTCTACTAAGATACCTCGTGCCTTTTTTAATGATTCCTTATTACCTTGACTCTGGTAGGCCCTCTTCTCTCGACTTCAATACATTTATTCTAGAAGTGTGGTTTAAAGGGTAGTCTACCTTGGTTCCAACTTTCATCTTTTTTCGGGGCCTCAGATCAAGAAAAGGGAATCATCATTTCCCTTTAACTTAGTTGTTTCTCACGTGCTTGACACCAACTCCTTATCACACGATTGAGATTCGTACACTTAATGGTTCAGTGATCCATATGATTGTCCCAATGATTCTAAGGTGTGTGTAAGATGTTATAGACCTCATTAGTGGGTGGCCCTTCATGTAGCCCCCCACATGCCCAGATGTCCATGGATGTTTATCCAGCCTCAGATGCAGTTTCGTAGATATGATGGTTTCAGTTTCCACCGCTTGTAATGCCCATATCATGCATGTCTCCTTCAGATGATCCATTCATAACTTTAGATCCCTTTCTTGTTCAATAGGGCTTATTTGGTTGTGGCGCCCCCTCACAATGTAAGCTTGAGATGGATTATGTATCATTTACTTAGATTTTGTTGTATTCAGTCTTGAACTATGTCTTTCCAAGCACATTATGTATATGGGATTCATTGTATTATTTTCTGGCCCATTGATGCCAACATATTATGTATCATGTACTTTGGATCTCAGTCCCACATTGGTGGGCTCACCATTATTCTTTGTACGCAGTTATCTCAATGGGTATGGGTATGCCTCCCCCGCCTCATTTGAAATCATGTACTCCAACATAAAAGGAGACTTCTACTAGTTTAGTATGTCTCGCCCCATCCAATTTTTTCCTTCCTTACATTGCTTCAGTAGTCTCTCTCTTTCTCTCTCTCTCCCCTTTGGTCTCACATGGAAGTGTAACCTACAACGTATTTCGGTCATAAGATTTTCTCCTAACACTAATATGTTAGGGGGAAATATGTTATCACCAAAAAATGATCACCTAGCCATCTCTAATTAGGTGGATCAAAGTACACTATGTAGGATTAATTTTACCATAGTAAAATCACTTTCACCATGGGAAATAATTTAGTAAACCATTTTTATTAAATTATTTTCTAATTAAAATTAAAAACCCATGAAAGTAATTGAGTAAATCATTATTTATTTAATTTTCTCTATGAATAATTATTAAATTCATTATTTGATAATTATTCCTTGTCACATTTGACTAAATCCCTAGGAATAATTAAATAAATCATTATTTATTTATTATTCTTTAATTCTATTATTGGATATAATTTTTAAATCATTATTTAATGATTATTTCAATTTCACACCATTCCTTAATCCTTGCAAAATAATTAATAAATCACTTTATTTGTTAATTATTTCTAAATAAAGATATTTGACCATTTTGAATATCGTTTCCCTCTCCAAAAAATATAATAAATTATTCCTAATGATTATGTCTTGATTTAGTCAATATTATTTTATTATTCTCCATTTTTTAGATTAACTCAATACTTTGTTATAAACAAGAGGGTTTTCCATTCATTCTTCACCATGATGATTATAATTGTCACCATTATCGCCTCTTTTCACTTAAGCTTCCATTTGAGTTCTCCATATTTTTTTGGGTTTTCTCATACATTGAGAGAGAGAATCGATTACTGAAGCATCAAGGACATCAAAGGACCCATCCCACGGAGTGGGATTTGCAGACCCTTTTTGTAAATCTCCTTCACCGGGTGTTATCAATAAAAGATTTATTCATTTTAAAGTCTTTCCATTTGGGTTATTGCATTGGATATTTATATTGTCGTTTGTTGTTTTGGATCGTATAAACCATTTCATTACAGGTTTTCCAAGTTTTATTAGAGATCTGAAGCGTAAGCAACCACAAATTATCATTAGGGTCACGTGTCACCTAGTGGCTTAAGTGAAATATTTTTGGTACACCTTCCAAGAAATTTCACAGTAACACTCAATGCCCCCCCCACCCTGCCCACATCACTCTCAATTCCCTAGTACCCAATCTATATACTAGGAAACCATTGAAACTAGTACATTAAGATACATAAAGAAATAAATAGAAAACATTCATTCATTCGTACATCCAAAAAATATTTTATCTCAATAAATTTCATCACAAAAAATATGTTTACATAATATGAAACAAGGTCATTCTAATTTTTTGCAATGGAAAAATCACAACTTTTTATTAAGATAGTCAAAACTTACATGTGGACATGCCATGAGGCATTAAATCTCTCAATAAAAGATGTGGGACTAAAACTATTAAGCTCTAAATAAACAAGTGCATTTATTTTTTATCAGGGTTCTTCTCTTTTTAAATATGTATTTAGCAAGGATGTCTTAATCTTGGTCCCCTTAAGTTACTCTGAGCACTTCATGTCTTGTTGCTAACCTAGTCTTATGACTATGTTGCTGCAAGTGGGGTCGAGTGTCAACTATAGAGGAAAAAATTTTAAATTCATATTTATATTTATTATTATTATAATTTTTTTTATTAATAAAAAGAATAGTATAGTGTTGTTTACTTGCTTCAGTAGTGGAGGGACGTAGAATACTTTTGGAAGTGGCCATATTTTCCTCCTATTCTCTAGACTCATCCTATACATGCTCTGGTGTAAAAACGAGAAAGGTTATTATTAATACAACAGTTTCATTTAAATATTTTTAATTGTAATCCATACTACAATTTTTTTATAACACATGAAATACCTCTAATACCGATTTGAACATCAGCTTCAAGTGCCACTCCATCGTAAGTAGGATCATGTGTTGTATCTACATTGCTTGCCTACTTTTTACAATCAATCACATTACTTTATGGCCAAAAATAATAACCAATAGATTGTACAAGTAATCATTTATAAATTCTATTTGTTTCTTTTATTTTCCTAAGTGTTAGGTTGGGTGTTGGAAGATTGTGAAGATGCCAAACTTGTCCTACGTTCAACCACAACTTGATAGTCGTGCTTGAAAGAAAGCTTGAGGTCTTTCTCTGTGGGAGCCTCTATGAATTGTGACCCCTACAGTTTTACATGATAAAATGAATTTTTCTTTTTCTATGATATTAAAATTAAAATTGTTAAGAAGTTATAGTTTGGATGCAAATTATTATTTTTACATATTTACAAAATTTTCAGCCAATTTTGAGTAACCACTTGGGCCAAGATGATGTTGTCCATGTTTATCTATTCTAGCCATTATGGCTTTGGATATATCTAGGAGCCTATATTTAAAACATTGAAAAACTTAGTTAGATGTCACAATGATAATAAAGCATCATAACTACATTATCAAAAGTGCTTCATACCTTCCTGGCCTTGGTGGTATCTTCCCTACTTTTTGAAGTGCCTTTTCATTTGCATCTACCACAAGGGCTTTCCACTACATCCCTGGAATCGTTGGACGGTGCTCATGCGACCTGTTCCTTTTCAAATGAGACCTATACTAGTCCCACATATGTTTTAAATGTAAGCCTACCTTCGAGGTAACTCCAATTTTGTTGAATGCACCCTTATCGAACAGGAGAACCATCTTGTTCATATGTTCATCCTTCAACTTGGAACTTTGGGATTTCTAGTTTGTGAGAATGGTGGGCCCAAATATTTCCAAGGTTGGGTCATACAAATGCATATAGAATGCATCATTTCCGACAAAATGATATTATCATTAGTTTCTCACCCCATAAATAAATAGATGGGATAATTAAATGAGTCTCTCACCCCATACTTATGAATTTGGCACATCAAAGTTTTGATTTGGCCTCTTATCTCTTATGTGTGCGGCTCAATTAGAACTCAAGAACCAAGTTTCTTGTTTGCTTTCATTTGAAGCTTCTTTATTGTTTGGATAAGATCGATTGACAAAAAAATTGCTTCTTCAGTAAGCACTTCCTTGGGAGAATTTGTGGATTGCTCTAAGGCTATTTCCTTCCCCTTATCACCCTATTTCTCAAATACATGTAATTTGTAATTTTATTCCACCAACCTCAACTACAAACATTCAAATATTTGAATTTTATGAAACATTTTAGATCAATAAAAAATTCCATTTTTTACATAAGAGGGGAAGTTTAGTTAGTTAAATATTTTTTCATAAATATTATGATATCTTGAAAGTACATTATGATACACTAAAAAAAAAATCAAGCAATTCATCCACAATTAATCATCATTATATTAATAATAAAACCACTATTGACATATGTCTAAATTTATATAGAAATTTCACGTTATATCATGGCCAATATAAAAGGTTCTAAATTTATAAAAGCTTCATCATCTTGGAAGGCTCTTGTAAGAGGTATTATGACAACATTATTATATATGCCATATTGTACAGAAAAAATACTTTGAAAAGGATGGAGGACTAAATTTTCTCAAGTTGGTCATATCCATAGTGAATCTTTCATTTAGTTATATGATTCCTAAAAATATGAATTTGACTTCCTCTATAATGGATAAAATGCTACCCTAAAATAAATCTCGTGGTTATATTATTTTATGTACAATTACATTGATGTTTACCTACTATAAGGTTGGTGCCATTTGAACTTGATCAACCGGCAACAATATTATAACCATGACGTATTGAAATGTTTCCTTAACTTACAATATGCTTGACAATATATTGTAGCAAATGACAATCATACTGTATAATATACATTACTTACAAGGTGGGTAAAATTAAATACATACCGCCCCCATAATAGTAATATTTTTATATATTCGATTCAAATTGTAATTAATGAGAAACTCTTCCCCTACAACTATTGATTTAATGGCACATACAAATACACGATTTCCTTCACACCCCTTTAATTTGAAATTGGGTTGCTTATTTGTGGTCACGGGCCATTTAATATTTATAAACCTGCTATATTCCCTACTGATTTTGGCCTTCCATTAATATACATAGTTGCACCTTTATTTTGATCATTGTCTTTAAGTTGTATATAATTTTCAGCCACTCCACATCTTCGCATACTTTTGGTAGATTGGACTAGTCGTACCCAATCATTGTAATTGTAACAGAGTCCAACATACTCCATCAATTCAGTTAATCCTCTGTAACTTACCTTTATGCCATCCATGGAAAATAGCCCCAAACCATGTAATGATGATGGGGCAATGTAGTATATCCTTTCATTGACAAAAAAATCAGTGTTTATTTGAGGAAGATCCTTGGGTGCCCATTGTTTCATCAGATGTTTGTACTTCAAGGGCACCTCGATGACATATATACTCTCATTACTATAATAACACAAGCCCCTTTTAGAAAGAAAAAAATTCATGTGTCTATGGAATGTTCTTCTAATATTTTTACTTCTAGTTGATCTTCGCCACTATATGACATAGCAGATGTTTAGTCAATTTATTCTATCCTACCTAGACTTCTGTTACTCGATGAAGATAGATCTGAAAGATACCTATTTGGTTGAAAGTCCTATAACCCTCCATCAAATGAGAGAAACTATTAGCAACTGTCATAAGGGATATTGAGAAACGTCTTGATGAAACCACAAGAACATTATAATAGTACAAGTGAGTTACATGTAAGTTATTTGTGTTTAAATATTTGAGTAATATTTTAAAACATGAGAACTTGAGAACCTATTCATCCTAAACAATTTTGAATTAACTTACTCAATAACTTGAGAACTCAACAGAATATGATAACATTTAATCTTCCATTACAAAAAAATATCCACATACTTTGATATGTTAAAGAATGTAACTAGTTTTGGCAAAATAAAAGGAAACATTTTTGGATGTTGAGGCTATTAAGATTTGTAGCTTGGGAGGTACTCCAAACCCTGGACTAGACAGTTTTAGAGGAATTGGTACACAAAGGTGACTTGTGGGCTAAGAAACCAAGCCTGTGGGTTTTTCACCCAAGTTGGTGGGTGTGGAATGATGAGGCATTTTGATGCTTTAAAACATGTAGGTGTTAGAGGACTTCGAGAGGAACACATACAATGAAAATAATCAAAATCCAAGTTGTTTATGATGATATTTTTATTATTTTATATGGATGTTGGATTTGCACATGATTTTTTCAAGGCGACTTGTGTAATTTTATGAATTGTAAATCCCACAAGGGTAGATTAGATGAATCCCTTGAGAAGTATATAAATTAGAGTATGGAGAAGCCCCATTCTCACCAGCCCAACTACGATTCATCATAACTGGAGAGCATTTGAGGTAGACGCAACCTGGAGGAAATTTTTGAAGAATGGGCCCTATATCAATTGTATAGTCTTACCATTAAATATCAAGAGGATTCCATAAACACTATATTGGATAGTGAGACAAGTTGGTGTAGTGTCTAATCATTCATGATAGATCTAGAAGTTATCTTTTAATGCAGAGTATTTAAATCATTCATGACAAATCTAGAAGTTATTTGCTGAGAAAACTATTGTTTCTGGAGATCTTGAAGTTGATGTTGACTCTCTTACTACTAAGTAGTCTCATTTGACTTTAGATGATCAACTAAATAGAGAAAATTGCAAATATCAGAGAACAAAAAGACATCGCTACTTTATTGGTGCTTTTAGCTCATATGCACTTACAAAAAAGGGACTTTTCAAGCGCCTGAACTAACTCATTCATAGGACCATGGTACCCTTCTCAAGCTATTCACAACCCAGATGAAAAAATCAATCTTTGTCTATTCTTACATGGGCACTAATCAAGTATCAATGGAACTGCCCAGGAAGACCTTATTTAGAGATGAGTAGGTAAAGAAGGCTAACAAGCACAATGCCTTTATTTGGCCTGTTATCAGGTCTATAAAGAAGGTCTTCCTGACAATCCCCTCTGACAAACCAAAATATTTAGAGAGAAAATGAAATAACCTTCAAGAATGCATTTTTATTATGGTAAAATTAGCCAAAAGTTATAGTGTCATATTAGAATAGAATCTTGTTCATTGTACAGACCACCATTGGAACATGTATGAAATGGTATATGTACTCTTTTGATGGAGCATCATCACATGTAGAAGACTATCCTTCTTGTCCAACTCTTTGTTGCACCTATAGCTTCCTAAAGACCAGCAAAATATCACCTCTGTCCATCATTTGAATGGTTATATACTTAATTTCTCTAGCAACTGTTATCAAGAAATATCTAGAATAGTTTTAATTGTTAAAGTTGACTATGTCAAAATAGTTAGATCTAGATAATTCCTCCCTAGATGTTTAGAGAGAATCATCCTTAATATTTTTCTAAAACAAACTATATGTATAAATATGTGTTTTATGAATCAATGAAGCATCATCTTATATGTTAAGCATTCTCATGATTGATCATCTCATAGGTTAATTATCTTAATGTCTCATTTCTCTCTTTGATTTTTTCATGGTATCAAAGTAGGCTTAAGTCCCATTGGAGATAAAAGAGTAAGATTCTTGGTTTAGGGGGTCCTAACCTAGGTTTAGAGTTATTTATGCCAACCAAAAAAACCCTACACTACTGCCCCTTTCGGAAACAACTTCCATAGCGCAAGCTACAGTATCACCCGAAGTAGTATTGGGGGATGCAAGAACCAAGTTTCTGCATCGAGAGACTAGTGTGATGTCTTCCAGCACCTTAGAGCTGCCTCCACATAGATCGATAGACTTCTAGGTATTTTTAATGTAACTAAGTTAAAGTTTCCTTATAACCTTTGCGAAGGTCCATGATCAGTCTTTGCATACCTTAAACAGTCGATTTAATACTTTCACGCATCAAAAGTAACCCTAGATGGGAGTTTGCGTAGATATACTTAATTTGTTAGAAAACATGAGAGAAATAGGCTGTAACTTCGCAAAAGTTGCTAAACATTCAACTCATACATTATTAAGATAGATTCAAGGAATTCGCATAGCATTCAATCATTATTTCATAAAACACGTCATTAATCGACAACATATAAAATAAATAGATCTAATGAAAATACACAGTAATTCTTCAGAAAGCGATCTTTATTGATCTTCAATTCACTGATTACAGACTCTTGTTGCCCTGTGCACACAGCTGCAGGGGTTTGCGCACTCAGCTATGGACTCTACCCAAGCCTCTTATGCACTCAGCTGCAGGAGCCTTCCCTTCTCTACCTGAGCACAGGAAGAAGAGCCTTCCTGCCTTAGTTCTTGCCTAAGACAACAAAACTCTTTAATGTACCCAATTCTCTATCCAAACTTACTTCTAAGACTTGCTAAGACTCAGGTATTTATAGCTTTCCTGATACAATACCATGGCCCCCGGCTCATGGGTGAGTCTTCAAAACCAACCAAAAACAAGGGGCTAAGGCCCCTTTGACTCTATCTATTGGTGTGCTCCACATCCACATTTTGTGGAGACTTTACATCTTTTACAAAATTATTTACAAAAATGACTAAGTTTAATTCAATTATACCCCTGGGGACCCCATCCCAACAGGCCCCCAACACAAAGATTACAACTCACCCTCGAGTCATCGAGATGGTTGTTCCACTTTCTGGCAGAGTTCAATAAATGCCTTAGTCAACGCCTGAAGCTCCACAATACTCTGTTTTGTTGTTTGCTGTACCTCTTGAACTAGTTTCTCTGTGGTTGGCTTCTCTACTACAAGTTGCATAGTCCTCTGTGTTTGTTGCATCGCCTTCAGCGTCTCAAGTCGGGCTATGAGCAAGGAATCCCTTTTCTACAACTCCTGGATTTGCATCAATTTTTCCTTGCCTTCCTACAAGTGTGTGCCAATGTCTACGCTATTGTACTGATCTCATCGTACTACTGTCACGCTTCCTTGATTTTAGTGTTCAACTGGTGCAACGTAAGATCCTTTTATAGGGTATCCCATAATACCATTGCCTAAATGAAGAGTTGGTCGTAACTGTGAACTGCAACATCTAGTTGAGCCATGGATTATTTTATCACCACACCTCTTTGTTCCCGAACTATCAATGATGTGGTCGACTACAACTTCAATTGCAGCTCAACTATTTGCATCCGAAGATTGAAAGTCACCTTATCAATATTTTCCTTTGATGCGCTCACTACATCAGCTAATTTTCTCACTTTAGCTGAAGCCTCTACATTGTTGGGTATATTCAACTTAGGTACAGAATTGCAGGCCTTCTCAATTGTTGTGACCATGTTCTAGCACTGTGTCCACAACTCCTCTTGTTCCTTCAATGCCTACGTTTTTTTTTGCAAATAGCTCCTCATTGTTGACTAAAAAATCATCGAGAACAATGAGCACATGTTGTTCTCTGATATTCATCTCATCTGAGACCCCCTGATGTAATGCATGAAGAGACTTGAGTGGCAGTGCGGTAAGGTTCAGTCCCATATCTTTCACTGTGTGGAGCACCATATGGTCCTTGTTTGATTCCATGTGGACTCACCTCTTTGGTAAAGGAAAGACTCTGAGATCCAGAGTCCATTCAATGCTTATGATTGCACTACTTCCCTACATCAGGCTCACTTGTGGACTTCTTGCCTTCTCGGCATCCACCTGAATCATGTTCGTCTGGATCTGTAACTCACGCAGATCCTTCTAGAAGCTTCCTAGAGTTTGCATGTATTGCTGCTCAAATTTTTGTAGTACCTCTGTCATTGTGTCCCATACCCTATCGCTGATCTCGTTGAGATCGCCTTCTGTCAGCACCATGGGATCCATATGTGTCTACTTGTTAGACTTATGCTTCTTTCATTGGCCACTCATCTATTCCTATTCATGTTTATTCAGAATGAATGGAGTGCTCTGCCCTTCACCGCCCCCGCCTTCTTGCTCTGAAAGTTCTTGTTCATCAGTGCGGTGCGAAGCAAACTTCCCACTTTGCTCGACATCCTTTCATTCCTTCTTTGCATGTACTTTAGCAGTGTGCTCTTCCTCTATTCATGCCTTCTTTGTAGTTGCCTTAGCAACCTCCTTCTTTTTCTCGGCCAACATGCGTGCAGCTTTCTGAGTGGCTTCTTTCCGCTTCTGCGCAGCATAGCTCTCTGCGCCTTTACTGGTGTTAGGTGTGGAGCTTGATTATCTTCTTTATTCAGAGGTATCACCACATTGGACCTCAGTTCGTAATGTGGCGGCAACGCCTCTCGTAATATTTGCACTGCAAGGGGGGTCCAGGTGGGGGATCGGGGGCAGCGCCCTCGAAGCTAAAAATAGATGTAAATTTCCTTGTAAAATGTTGTAATTTTGTAGTCAATCTGGGTCATTCATTAGGCGAAGATCTGATGGTGGAAGTTATGTTTAATTTATGGTTTTTTCCCTAGAAGGCAACCCCTCACTATATATGAGGGAATTGTATTATGTCTATGTAGATCTATATTTTGAGTGAGAAAGAGAGAGGAGATTGTGTGAGAGGGAAGAGGGAATTACAACATATCTACTATAGGTTGTACCTCTTCAGTTTGCTGGATAATATAAAAGGAAGGATTGGATGTTTCTCTGTGGATGTAGCCCAAATTAGGTGAACCACGTATATCTGTGTCTCTCTTGTTTTATGTGTTTATATTTCTGCAATACTTTATGTGTTCCATTGCTATATAATATATAATTTTCTAACAACTGATTCCCACTGCCAACATTGTAGGATCATGCCACTCCAGTGGCCAATACCCTACAACTTTCTACACATCTGTCTCAGACACTAAATAAGGCAGTACATGCCACATTCCTTCTGGGTCCTTCCGCACATGGATTAAGACGATGTGAAAGTCAGCCTTGAACTTTGCATAGGTTGCTAATTGCCCAAACAAGTTTGGGGATAACCTTGGCCGTTGATTGATTACCTTGACCAATTATACTACACACCCTTCATGCATTGTGCAGCAAGTGATACAACTGGTGCCGGAACTTCGTCCAAACGGAAATTTTGCATGATATTTCCTATGAGGATATGGGAAGCGAACTGGATTGCCTAGTCTTGTATTGACAGAATGGAGTATCCTCGCGACTTCTTGATGAGACCGTACTACTTTTTCATTTTATCAGTTAGCTCCTTTTCCCCTGCTTTTCCTGCAAATTCCTTGGTAGGGTCTGCTCCTTTATGGGGTATCTTTATTACCTTGTGGATTAGCATATCTATTATCGAAATAGGCTTCCCTAGCCACATAATCCCATCGTGGACCAATGCGAGGAGCTGGAGGACACATACCGTATTGATAGGGGAGCAGTGATAGTGTGGTACTAATAACATATTTAGCAACCTCGACTGTTCAACACCGCAGACCCACTTCATGGGTTCTAATTGTGTAACCCATATGTCATCATAGTATAGCTTTGTCATATACTTATGGGTCATTTTATGTAGAAATTTGTCCTGATCCGTGATGTCCCAATCCTCCAATTTCAATAGCGGGATACGCGCAAGCTTAGATCCTTCAAATGTGACCTACTCCGGCAGCAGGTGAGTGTGTACCCCGAATTTTCCCGAATGAGGGTCCTTGGTTACTATAGTTTTTCCCTTTCATGGAAGGATGTACTCAGGCATCACAGAGATAGGCTCTCTCCCCTCGACATTGACTTCTTTGATGCCTTGGTACTCCTCTTCCTCTAAATCCACTACTTTTTCTGGTTGCTTGTCTCTTTTCTACTTCGGTTGGGGCTATATATGCTTCCTAGGTGAGATTCGCACTGGAACTGACTTCTTTTGTTGTTCTTTCGCGGTTGGCTGCTTTTCTTTCATAACGAGTTGCTTTTCTTTTGTCACTGTTTGTTTCAGTCTAGGCAACCTCAGCGACGTGGGCACAACAAGCGTAGTCTCTGTTAACACTCAGGTTGTCCCTAGGCTCCTAATAGGGATATGGTCGAGGTAACCATAAACCAATCTTCTGATTGTAGGTTCTAGCCCACCTGCAATCGGAGAGGGCTCTCTCCTTTTGTTTCAACCTTAGTTGATGATTTTAGGCTAGCTTTCTGACTTCAAGGGAATGTTGACTGTGATTGGAAAGAAGGTAGGATTCTCGAACAAAGAGGCACAGTAAGGTGTTATAAGTTTCGAACCATTGGGCATGGAGTCACAGATTGAGGCATGCGACCGTTTTGTTGGTCACAAGGGGATACGGAGCGGGATAGCCACACAGGATACAATACTCAGTTTGTTGAAAGTACGGAATGAACATCAGGGATGAAAGGCAAAAGAGAATCATTTCATCATGCTGACAAAGAGGAGAAGTGGATGAGTGGGATCCCGAAGCAGTTAAGAATTCCTAAGACATGCACTCATATGTGAAAGAAACAGGG
>APFE031075997.1:78848-98707 GCA_000404065.3 Pinus taeda | reverse complement strand
TTCCTCCCAACTTACTATATTAACATACCTCATTTGACATCATTATTGATTGACATCCAACATCATAAAATTTTAACTATTAAGCATATTACAAGATTTAAGTACTAAATACACTGCAAGTTTGGAGCGGCCTCCAATACTATTTTTTTATTTGGAATCAATTTTGCATTGGAAAAATGTTAATTATATTGTTTTATGTTTTAACTCCCATAATGTATGTTTGACTCACACTTATCACTGTCAACTTAATGTTTAACCCTACTTGTTCCATGGTATTGAGGCATCTCGAACGTTCTTATCTTGAGGTGTGATGGCTCACATATCAGTTGACGTGTGGTAGTTCCTCCACCATAGATTGACCACCACATGATCCAACTACAGAGAGCATCGGATGTTGGTTAGGATAACCAATTTCTCAGGCCCTCAACGTTCGTCATCCCATTTTTCCGCAACCTCGGCGACTCTTCCATCTGCATTGTGCTTCATGCATTCTAGAATAATGAAGGTTCCACTAGAAGGTATCTCCTTTAATATTCATAGAGTACTGAACTACTCCTTCATTGTGTTACTTGTTGTATTTTCACTCACTCTCGTATACATTCTACACATGGTAGGGTTTACACAACAGTTCTATGCTCTGACATTTATCTATAGTTGTGAACACTATGGTAAGTTCTTCCCGGAACTCGTATTATCATTTGTGTGGTTCTCTGAGATTGTATTGTTTAACACCATGAAGAACTGCCTCTACTTAGGTTTTCCAAGAACAAGGTCTAGATTTTTGACTTCTCCACAGGTACTACATTTCTCATTGGTTCCTAAAAGGGTTACTCATATTACTAGGGTTTTTCTTCGTCTCAGCGGAATATGACTATACACTAATTTTATTCCTCATGTTCCAGGGTTTTGCAAGTAAGCTTGGGGACTGTTTCATTCCATGCACTAATTTGTTCGGAAGGAAATCTTATTGTCAGTTCACAGAATAAAACCCTTTTCATCATTTACTCTACTGTAGGTTCCAACTTTTCCTATCTTTGGTTTCTGCGTGGTTCTATTCCATTTTGTTGTGCGGGTTATGGTTATTAGGGTGACCCTATAGAGTGTGATAAGAATTACACGTATAGATGGGAACTCTACACAAATTCTTTAAGATGTTGGGTCCATTGTTTTATTTCCGTAAACTTAATTTTTAATTGTGTGAGACATAAAATGGTCTCCTTATGGTTGAAGCAAGATATAGTAAACCCTTGTGATTAATAACTTCTAGGTTTCTTTTTTTGAGCATTGTAAATATGGGACTCCTGTCTTGTTACTGTAATTGAAAGATTACACTTATTTATATTTGGATAATTATATCTATATCGTAATTTTTTTGCACTATTATTAGTTTCATCATCTTGTACATAATCAATTTTTCATTAATTGGTACTTAAATGTTATCTTGGAAACAATATATTGTTCAATGCTGCGTGTTGTGTTTAAATATTGTTTTCTGGTTGTTATACTGTACTCTTCAACATTTTTGTGTATTTTTCTCCCACTTCATGGTAACTGAGAGAGGTCAGGACCTATATCTGGGACCTCCCTTGGGCCACATGGTAGCCACATAGAAATAAATGTAAAGCCTGGAATGGTTCTGTGTATTTCCAAGTTGGATAGTTGGAACTCAACCAGAGGTTGTGATTTCACAGACTTAAAAAAAGTGCCATATCTGTGTTGTTCTAACTTGCCTTTATTTTCATTACACAGTTATACTACCTCCTTGAATTTCTAAGTGAGTTGTGATTATATAGTATCTCAAGAGTTATTATTAATTATATTGCGAGTTGCATTATCTAAGGGTCTAAACTTTCTAGGTTTTCATCCTCAATAGGATGTTTTTTGACCAGGTCACATCTTAACCAATGTTCTTGTTTATATTTACAAAATTATCATTTATGTATTTTACGTCACTTTCATATTTCTCTTTTACCCTGGCCCAAACTGACAGATTCAGAATAACACTTACAAATTTCTCAACAATATTTGCATCATTCTTATTTACAATGATAACCCTTATAGAAAATTGTATTTCTAATTGACAAAAATAAGTTTAACACTTATCTGCATCAGTAGAAATTTGTCTCGAAACGCAGCTAAGAAAATACCACACCTTCCATCCAATGAAAATGACTATTACATTCAGTTCTCCCCCCAAGCTCTTAACTTTCGAGAACATATTATTGAAACTGTAAATTCACAAGCATCAAGGTCCAACCCAGCCTAGAACACATAGACTTCGATCTATTATCAGAGTTTCCATTCGCTCAAGTCCAGATCAAGAATAATCCTTAGGTAGCATCCCACCTTACCTTCCTAGCGTCATGTTCATGTTTCTCCTCTCATGCTAAATAACCCCCTTTTCTTTTACCATGAGATCTTTTATTTCACAGGAGAGATGAGAGAGTGATTGGAAGTTTGAATTCATTTAGGGTCTTTTCCCAAGAATTTCAAGACTTGTCTCCATTCCTATTAATAATAAAAAAAACTAATGATTAACTTTATCATTCCAAATTCACTTGGCTTTTTATCTAAGCCATAATTATTGGAGTTTCATAATAAATGATAGTAAAGTTAAATGTGTACAACACTGGGGTGTTACACTCAAATAAAATTTGGTTATTAAGTAGCCAATGTGAGGAATTCCAAGCCCTCCAAAACTCTCTAAAAACATTGAACCCTATTATATTCTTATAACTTGGCATACAGAAGGATTCTTATAACTTCACATGTTAAAAAAAAATACAACAAAACAAAAGTACTTAACTAAATAATCCTACAGAATGATGAAAAAATATTTGAACTGAGGTGGTTTTTACATAATGATGAAAAATTATTTGAACTAGGGTTTTTAAGAATGATTGGAATTGTACCAATTGGTTTACACCTAGTATATGCAATATTTGTAATATTACATCCATTCATTCAGTGTGAGTGTACCTTATTTTGGAGTTTGCAGTGATTAATTGCATTGAATGAGTGATGGGTGTTGAAATATTATTAACATTAATTTGTTTGTTAATTATTATTAATTGATTATTAATTTAAAATTAATATTAATTATTAATTTGATGGCTAAATATTGTTCAATGGTCTAAAATTAAATTTAAAGGTGCATAATAGTGCAAAGTAACACCTAAAATAGATAGACATGTAAATTGAATTGAGTTGCAGCCAGATTTGAAACGATCTCTTGAAGCTACCACAAGAATGAAATAATATGTAATCATATTATTGATCACATATTATTGATCATATTATTGATCTCCTCCTATAATTTTTTTCATTGTAAATGACAGAATATGCTTCTCTTCTGCTTCGATTTTCATAGAAGTGTAACTTGTATTTTGGACCATATTTTGTAATCAAGAAACACCATTTTATTTGTATTTGGAAATACAAATACATACACCTCTTGTTTCATGAAAATCAACCTCCATATGCTTTACACATAGATATTTCCTCTTTAACCAGGTACTTTGGAAGTCTGCTATTTCAAAAATATAATGACGATGAAGGGGTGCACCGTTAAGGCTGCAAGTAGCAAAGGCGACTAGGGTTTACATCAACTGTTGCGGGTTTCTCTCCATGGATCGGTGCAGAGGAGGGAACTCCACTCCCTCCTACAAGGATGCGGTGGCCAACAAGGGTAAGAATCCTTTGGAGAAAGGAAAAGGTGATGCAGAGGAAGGAAGAAAAAACAGGGAGGAGGAATCAGAAAGTATGAAATCGAAGGAGAAGGATGGCACAAAAGACAAGGAAGAAAATGACAAAATACAGGGAACAAAAGAAAAAAATCAGAAGAGTCAGTGCAAACCCAGAGCTGAAATTACTCGTAGAGTAGTTTTAAATGATCCAACACTGCAGGAACAGAGAGATCACATGTGGAATTATGCAATCATATGCAAATTCATGGGGCTATGGCCCACTGAAAAAGCTTTACAAACATGGATACCACTGGAAGCCCAAAGGCAACATTGGTCTACATCTAGGATCCAAAGGGTTCTTTACTGTGGTGTTCAATAACATTGAAGATAAAGATAGACTGTTTGAAGGTGCGCCCTACTTCTAGGGAGTAGCAGTGCTCTATATGTGGCCATGGATGATGAACTTCGTTCCAGAGTGGGAAACTTTTACTTCACATCCGGTTTGGGTAAGACTCTATTCTCTACCTCTTGACTATTAGCAAACTAAATCCCTTGCAGCCATAGGCAATAAATTAGGGTGGTTTATCAAAGCCTCTAAAGCCACAAGGAGGGGAAAATACACGTCTTTTGCTAGGATCCATGTGGAAATGGACCTATCCAGAGCTCTTCCGGATGAACTCATCTTGGAGGTTTTTGATGAGGAATGGGTGCAAACAGTCGACTACAAACATATTCCATTTAGATGTCGCAGATGCCATGAACATGGGCACCATGTAAGAGACTGCTCCCTCAGTAAAGTAGAGAACAAAAGCAAAACAAACACAATGAAAGATACAAATAGCTTTCAAAAAGTGGTTCATAAAGAGAAAAGTGGAAAAAAAGGGCCAAAGCAACACCAAGACGAAGGACAAAAGGGTAGTTAGAACCAGTTCCAAGTTCTAGAAGAGGAGGAAGAAATATCAGTAGAAGATCAAGTAATGAATGAAGATTACGAGAAGAAGGAAAAGGATAAAGAAAGAGATCAGACACAGGAAAACGAAAAACAGAAGGGGATCATGCTGAATGAATCAGAGTTGGAAATGGATCAGAAAATGACCCAGAGTGATATGGATATGAAGGTCAATGAGCTTCAGAAGATTCTTGACAAAGAAAACCTGGATCTAGAAGGGTTCTTGGCTCAGGGAACAATGGGTGGGGTAGAATCACTACCACAAGAAGAGCTCCATTGAATACAATATTTATTCTTATGGAAAACCCAGGCAAAGGGTTTGGAGGGAGTAAATAACATTAAAACACAGAGCAATGACAGCGTGAAGGCAGTAAAAATGACTCTGGGGTTAGCACTGAGAAATCCAGGGAAAAAAAGAGGCAGGAAAAAACAAAACGAGCTACTGATGGAATGTGGAAAGCTTATGGTGGACTCAGGTAAGATGAAAGACCTAATCAATTACTCTACCAATCTTTAATTATGAAGTTTACAACTTGGAATATTAGAGGTCTTGGTAGCAAGAGAAAACATAGAATGATGAATAATAGAATGAAACAGGCAGCTCCGGATATAATTTTTGTCCAAGAGACAAAATGCTCCATTCAGAAATTAAGGCAAATTCATAGTAAATGGCTTAGTAGATTTGATATTCTAGAAGTTAAAGCAAAAAATATAGCGGGGGGTATCCTCATACTCTAGAACCCCAAAAAATTGGAATAATTGATGCGGAGGCATCAAGGAATTATTTATCAGTTGTTATACAGCCAGTAGGAGACAGGGACATGTACCTAGTCACGAATGTTTATGGCCCTCAAAGGTTAGATGATAAAATCAGGTTCATAGATTCCTTGGTGGATCTATGAATCAGACATGCAGGACTACCTTGGATCCTAGGAGGAGACTTCAATATGATCAGATCTCTCTCGGAGAAAAAAGGGGGTACAAGAGCTCTAAATAAAGATTCCTTAGCCTTCCAAATATTTTCAGAAAGCATGATGCTTGTTGATATTGAGACAAACAATGGCCTCTGTACATGGAACAATAAAAGAGGAGGGGACTCATAGGTAGTCTCTGAGCTAGACAGATTCATGATCTCTGAGGATCTCATGCTTATAGACAAGGACATAATAGCAAGAATTCTTCCCTTTGGAGGTTCAGGTCACTGGCTGGTTCAAATGGAAATCAAGGGCATAGGCACCCCAAGAAATAGACCTTTCATATTTGAAAACATGTGGATTTCTCACCTAGAATTCATTAGCAACATTGAAGAGTGGTGGGCAGAGGATCTACAAACTCAAGGATCAATAATGTTCCCACTTCACAAAAGATTAAAGCACATCAAGCTAAAGCTTAAAGCCTGGAATAAGAATGAATTTGGTAATATTGTTGTAGGAAAGAAATCAGTGGAAAATAAAATAATGGAGCTCAACCAAGCTTTGATCAAGGAAGGCTTTGACAAGGACAAAAATGACCAAGTAGAGAAACATCACCAAGAATTGGAAAAGTTGTGCAATCAACAGGAAATTTTTTGGAAACAAAAATCTAGAGTTCAATGGCTAAAAGAAGGAGAGCGAAATACTAAATTTTTCCATAAATCCACTATAGCAAATAGGACTCACAACAGAGTCTCATCAATCAAGGACACGGTTGGGCAGATACATCAATCTCGTGAGGAGATAGAAGCAGTGTTAGTTAAGCACTTCTGATGTATTGCTCAGGAAAACACTTTAGATAGGGTTCCTTTCATCAAGGACCTGATTAAGCATATCCCCAAGTTGGTATCCAGAGAGGATAACTGTAATCTCAATAGATCGATAATTGAAATGGAGGTTAGTGAGTTCCCCAAGGAAATGAAAAATGGTAAGGCTCCAGGTCCGGATGGTTTCAATGTAGATTTCTTCAAATCTTGTTGGAATATTTTCAAAGAGGATATTATAAGGGTGGTGGAAGACTCCAAGTTGAATAGAACCATTTTGAAAGCTCTCAATACCTCCTTTATCTTCCTAATTTTGAAGCAGGATAATGCCCAAACTCCAGAGAGGTATAGACCCATTGCTTTATGCAACATTGTTTATCAGATAATTTCCAAGGTTGTGGCCAACAGACTCAAACCTTTACTACCTTTGTTGGTATCGGGGGAACAATTAAGTTATGTGGAGGGCAAACAAATTCTATATAACATCATACAAGCACACGAGGTGGTACACTCGTTAACTAGTGAAAGGAAATTGGGTATGATAATGCAACTCGACATAGCCAAAGCATACGATAAAGTGAATTTGACATATATCAAGAAAGTACTTGCAGCATTTGGTTTTGATCACAATTGGATCAGATGGGTCATGGCCCTGGTGACGTCCTCCAGCTTTTCAATTTTAATTAATGGCTCTCCCTCTGAAATGTTTTTGTCTTCTAGAGGACTTAGACAGGGAGATCCACTCTCTCCTTTTCTCTTCATCCTCATAATGGAAGGCTCGGGCAGTCCAGCAAGCATGCTAGAGAAACTGGAAAAATTAAAGGAGTCCAAATTTCGAAGAATGGTCAAGTTCTGACTCATCAACAGTTTGTAGATGACACCATGCTACAGGGAATTCCCATGGTCAACGAAGTTCTAGCATACAAATAGATTTTGAAAGAATTTGCTTTGGCATCAGGTATGGAAGTTAATCTTTCCAAATCAAAAGTATTTTTCTTTAATACACATATAGCCATCTAAAGAACTGTCTCCAGAATCCTTAGATTTCAAAGAGATGCTCTCCCCTCTAAGCATTTGGGAGTTCCTCTAATGGCAAAACCTATGCTCAAAAGCATATGGGAACCGTTAATCATTAAGATGCAAGATAAGGTCAGGAAATGGGCAAACAAGTCTCTAAATCTAGCTGGTAGACTGATTCTCACAAAGGCAGTGCTCCAAGCTATCCCTATCTTCATGTTATCAGCTCTCCCAGCTCCAAAAGGAGTTTTACAACAATTTAGAAACATCCAAAGAGAATTTCTATGGGGCAAAGAGGAAACAAGGAGAAAATGGGCTTTAGTCTCATGGGATAAGATTTGTAAACCCAAGAATCAAGGAGGCCTTGGATTGGATGATATAGAGATTCTAAGTAAGGTTCTAGGGGCCAAACTTTGGTGGAGGTGGGTTAAGGATCCTAAGGCTCAATGGGTAAGCATCTGGAAGAAAAAACATGCAAGTGTCTGGCTTTCCCATGATATCGTAAGAATGTCTGGAAACATAAAGGGCTCTCCCACATGGAACAAGGCCTGGGAGAACAGAGAGGTTGTCCAAAAAAACAGTTTCTGGGAAATCAGAGATGGAGATCTGGCACTATTCTGGGAGGACAAATGGCAACAAGAACCAACTCTTTTGAGAGAGGAATTTATGGGTCTCAAACAAGAGACATACAACCAAGGATTATGGAAAGTCAAGGATTTTTGGGAGCATTCTCACAATACAGAAAAATGGAGAACATGGAAAAAAATAGATGGCAGAGAGAACAGGACCCTAAATAGTAAAGAAGAGACCCTTAAGAGGTTGTTGGATCAAAGGATGATTTAAGTTACTGAAGGGCAGGATCAACTAAGATGGGGCATCAAAAAAGAGGGCAACTTTGACATTAAGGAAGCAAAATGTATTCTCCTTGGGCTGAAATCCCAAGCTACGGATAGAACTTGGCAGAGGCTATGGAGGCACAAGGGCTGGATGAAGATCAAACTCTTTATGTGGTTGGTTCACCATAGGAAAATATTAACCTGGGATAATATCAGGAAGAGAGGAATGTTGGGACTCTCCAGATGCCAACTCTACGAAGTCCAAGAGGAGACCATGGAACATATTCTCAATAGCTGCATTTTCACCTCCAAGTTATGGGATTTTTTTGTCACCATCTTTAAACAGTCAGATAGAGACAAAGGAAGCATCAATAAAACCCTGATCAATTAGAGGAATAATTTTTCGGATTATGAAGTTCTTAACTCTACTTGGGCTCTGTTGCGAAGTTTCATCATATGGAATGTGTGGAAGGAGAGAAATAGAATAATATTCAAAGAAGTGAAGAGTTCCTCTCTTCGCTTATTGGAGAAGATCTCAAAACAACTTAAGGAGATAGTCATCACTACAGTTAGGGATCTCCCTAAAAATCCTCCCTTGGAAGTAGAGTTATCAATTCTCAGGCAGTTAGGCATGCAGGGGCTTAGTCCACAAGGTATAGACAGGAAAATAAATATGAGGGAACTGGTCAAGGATTTGTGGAATCCTCCCCCGGAAGGCTTTTTAAAGTATAATATTGATGGGGCTTCAAAGGGCAACCCGGGCATGGCAGGCTTGGAGGGGTTCTTACGGATGAAAACGGAAGCATCAACTCCCTCTTCTATGGTCATCTAGGAAAAGCCACCAACAACATGGCGGAATTAATAGCATTGGAAAAAGGTTTGGAATTTCTAAAATATAACAATTTTCAAAATGTAATAATAGAAGTTGATTCAGAGTTAGTCAACAACGCAGCCAAGAGAATCAGTCACGGAACAGGGCCAAAGAAAGTTACAAAACATTGGAGGCTAGTACGGGTTCTCCAGAAAATTCAAGGACATCTTCAAGGATTGCACACTCTTAGATTCATCCATGTGCGTCGAAATGCTAACAAGTTGCCTGATATTATAGCCAACCAAGGTGTCAGATGTAAGGATAGTAGAATTTCAATGGATTGGCTTGCAATGTCGCCGAGCAACCTAAAAGAACTTTTCTGTAACCAGGAGGATGAGGAAAAAGAAGTGTATAAGAACAAAACTCAGGAAGCTATTTCACAATGATCAAATTTTGGCAAGATTCATTTTCTTAATCTAACAAGCCTATGGTGGAAGACTAGTCAGGGTTGGCCTCAAAAATTCTGGGAATCTCTTCCCTACTTAGCCCTGGAGTCAGGTGCAAGGTTATCGCGATCAGTAGGGAGGTGGAAAGCAACAAATGATGGTGGGAAAGATATCACATTTTTTAGTGGCGGGACACAAAACCGCCCCCAAAGTGGTTTAGGTGTGATCACACCACTTATATATGGAAGGCGATATTGAATTTTGGGCAGTGATTCCATTCAAATCTTGATGCGTGGATGAGGGTTGTGCCTGAAAACCACCCTCATCGCACTCTAAAGTGTGATCACTTCGGCCATGCATTGTGCAGCTCTGTCGTCCAATGGGATTAAGTCGATCAACGATCAGGATTGATCAAGTGGTTTTGTGGGGTCCGGGGGTTATCCTTCGGGTTTCTTCATGGTGCAAAATGGATCTCAAGGGTTGGATTTCATAAGAAGATTGGAAAATAGAGATTTAAAGGTAGGATTAGGTTTTTGATGGCGTGGCTTGTGAGGGGAGGGTTCTCGAAACTTGTGATTCTCGCTGTTTATTTTTGTATGTTCCCAAATGGTTGGGGAGTGTTTTTTTTGGGGTTTTAGGGCTTAGTATCTATCGATCTCGCTCCTTGCAAGCCTATAACCACACAGTTTGGTGGCTTGGTGTAAATTTTGTAAATTATGCTTATTTTAATGGAATAGAAGGCACTACTCTTGCTTAAGCAAAAAAAAAGAAGGGGTGCACCGTTAAGCACTCCCCTCCATTGACCAGTATTCCCTCCATGTAACCAACCATTTGTCTGGGCCACGATCAGCCTTTCCTTTTGATCCCGTCACCTTTTCTTACTGCCCTCTTACACCACTTCATTCCTCCTTCAACTACGTGGCCCAACCCATTGGCCACCACCTTGACCACGTGGCTTTCACCCAAACTTGGTGCCTCTTAAAACCACGTGGCTCGATTGATTGGGCCGCCCTCTTGTTGGCACCATAATCAACCTGAATCCCATCCCTAGTTTAACCAAAACTAAAGGAGTCGTCTAATAAGGCGGAAGAATTGCCCAGATGGCCAAAAGTGGCTGGAATCTCAGCAAAAAAAATTCAAAAAATCTTCTAGGGGCAGTGTTTGAATCATGTTTTTGATGGTGGAAATGGATTTAGAACCATCAAAAACGTCTAGGACACTTAAAATTTTGAGGTTTAACAACTATAACTTGGATTTACAAAACTCCTTGTCAGATTTTCTCTAAATATGACCAGAATTTCCATAACTTTTTAGGCAACTCCTCCACCTCATTAGACTACGTGAAACTAAATGTGCATTTTTCACACATCTTTCTTGAACTAATTTTTTTATTTAATTTTTTAATTATAACGTCACTTTACCCTCATGTGTTTTTTTATCATTTTCATCACATTGATAATCATATATTTTTGAGTGAGTCTAATAGTTAAGAGAATGTGTTTCTTCTTAAGAAGTTACATGTTAAAAAATTGAGAGATAGAGTATTTATGCCTTCGAAAATTTAATAGTCAATCACTATGCGAAGATGAGTCCCTTGTCCTACAAACAAATAAAAGAGTCTCATACACCAATTTAACGTCTGGCTTAACCATAATCTAACAATAATAACAATAATAACAATAATAATAATCTCAGTGCCATTAACTCAACAACCAATTACCAAACACATGGTATGACATGTTAAAAATTTGAGAGATAGAGTATGTATGCCTTCGTAAACTTAAGAGTCAATCACTACGTGAAAATAAGTCCCTTATCCCACAAACAAACAAGAGAATCTCATACACCAATTTAATGTCTAAAATAATAATAATAACAAATGTCATTAACTCCAATTACCAAACACATGATATGACATTGGTGGCCGCATAGCTCTTTTCATTCAGTCTCACATTATATCTTTATGTTATACCTTTATATGTCCTCAACATTAAGCTAACTCAATGCAGGGCATCATGTATAGCTAGAAAGTACTAACTTTGTCCACTCAATGTCACATTATATCTTTATATCTAGTCAAAACTCATGCAAGGCATATTGTGTAGTTCCTTGGAAAGTAGCAGATGTCACTTCAAGCCTAAGTTTCAACAATCAATTTTGGAGATGAATTTTAAACTGACTAAATAATTCTATTATATTATTTTTTAGTTTAATATAGTGTTTTTTTTTTTAAAGACAAGTAGGTTTCATTTTCATTTCTGAATCTTTTTGGGTCATAATTTGAACGTTGAAACTTTTTTTTAATATCCTTTTTATAAAATTTGATAAATTTTCAAGATTTATGATATGGTAATTTGGTTTTTTTAAATATTAATATAAAGCTATCAGTTATTTTAGTTTATTTTTCATTCTATTTTCTATTTTGACAAAATTACTTATGGGTTTGATTAATTAGCACAAATAATTATTTTTAGAAATTTTAGTTGAAGGATCTACTCAAGAGTAAATGGTTATATTGGATGACTATAAGGTTAGATATTAGACCAATTGATGTAAAGAAACATAAAAGATGACTTAATTGTAATGATAAAGCTAGAGTTCTAATTGGCATGACTTTCTCGAAGGATCTTTGAATTTCACATTCAACTTATTATTACAACACATATAAAGAATTGTTGAAGTTTGAACAACTCTATAAAAATCAATTTGATATGAACTCATCAACCTAAAAGTCAACTCATATTTCTTGATTTGACAATGTTTTCTTTTGAAATCGAGTACTATTATAGAATTTAACATCTTAAGACTTCAACTTGGTGGTTGTGGAATCAATAGTATAAATGATTATAAACAATATTTGCAATTCTTTCCAAACTCAAAGCTTCTTTTAATATTTGTGTCCATACCTTTTCATTCAACTAAAGATGCATTAAAAGCCAGTTTTAACATGCCAACTTTTGATCTACTTTGTGATAAATTGACATGTGTATAAGATAAGCTCTTGCATATGAGTGCACTTGACACAAATACTAAGTAGAAATCATTGTTTTCTCATGATCACAAGGGCTTCAAAGCCTTCAAGAAGCTATTTAGAAAATCCAATTAGAGCATGAAAGCCAAGCCACCTATAATGACTCCTCCACATCTAAAGTATCAAAAAATTACTACACTAAAGGAGAAAAAGCCTCTTAAGTGTTGGAAATAATACTGAGAGGGGGGGGGGGGGTGGGTGAACCAGTATTAGCAAATAAATATAACTTTTTCATTTCATACTCTGATTCATATACGCTACTTCAGTTAAGGGAACCCGTGTGTACATGCAACTATGTTTAATGCAACTAGCGTATATCTAGTAAACTTATGATTCAGTTAATCCATCATATGTTGATCTTTAATTAGTGCATCAGAACTTTATTAACCATATAAACAGTAAACAGGTGTAGTAAAATAGAAAAGATCATCACACATAAGAGTCACACATGAACACCATGATTTAAGGTGGAAACCCAATGTGTGACAAAAACCACCTATTGTCGTCTTCCTTTAATATAAGAAAAACTTGTTTACAATTTTGTACTAGAGCAGATTCATACCACTACGCAGGCACCCACCTGCAGAAGGCTACAACCTTCTCTCATTCTCTGGCTACTACTGGAAGGGAGCTACAACCCCCTGGCTCTTGTACTAGCTAATATATTTACTAGTATGTGGGCGTCGGCCTATAGAAGGCTACAACCTTCACTCTTCCTCCAGGGACCATGTTTCATCCAATTTTCATACTGGACCTATCAACAACATTGACGCTCAAAACTACACCTACATCATCAATCTCTGAATTACCCAACACTAAATCATTAAAACCCTCTTATCAAAACACAGTCACCATAACACAGATGAGAACACAAAACTCTACAATACCCACTAGAACCAATAGCAACCTCAAATATCATGTATATGCTACTCTAATGAATGAAACTAGTGTGTACATGCTCTTTTACAAAAGCCAACCAGCATACAGATCTAAAAATAATTACTTATACCTTCACTGGAATTTTCTACTTCAGACATACCCAGATCATCATATATAAAGGATAAAAAATACGTTAGATTTTAGATCTGAACTATTCATACCATATAATGATAATGCATTTTAGTCTTCATGATCATGGTCCATCAACCTTCATTCGCCACATAGGTGCATCATTAGCAAAGTATCACAACCCATAACCTACATGCTGGATCTCACACTTCATTAGATACTCAATACTTGCTCATCTTGCACCCCCTGGCCTAATGATCTTCTCCTTCTTATATAGGTTTAGGCCTCTCTTAATAGCATGGTCCAAAACCATGTAGGACCAATACCTTGGACCCAATACCTGGGGTCAATACCTTGGACCAAATACCATGGACCAATACTTAGTTTTCCAACATGTACGTGCCTTTGCTTCTCTAAAAGTGAGTGTGTACGTTATATGCTTCTTGTGGTCTACTAACCCGTGTGTATACGCACCTTTGTGACGGTGAACCTGCATATACCTCTTTCTGATCATTAATTATTTGCTATTAAGCTGTTGCACTATGATCTGTCATCTGAGTGAGTTGCCATCAAGGACAACACCTGTATCATAATGCCAACAATCTCCCCCTTTGGACTTGATGGCAACAACAGCACCAAGTCACTCTCCCCCTTTGGCATCAAGGGAAAAGCGTGGTCCAAGATATTCTCTCCCTTTGATATTCATTATGCTGTCCATACTCCCCCTGAGTACATGATGAAATATCTGATTAAGCCCTCCCTTTGTACATGCTAAGATGTACTAAACCATCCTTGCTCCCCCTGTGCACATGTAGAGTCTTTTATTACAATGACTAGCAATCTAAACAAGACCATGACAGTCATCAACAACTATCATACACCATATATGATTTGCACCATCAGCAACCTGTAACCTACAATACCATTTTCTTGACCAACCAACAATAAGTAGCAAGATGTATAAGCATCATCACTAGATACTTCTAACCATAATGCCAACAATGCATTATTCGAAACATATGCTCCCCCTGAACCTATGCCAACCAACACATACCATGACCGAACCATATCAGACTTCTTTTCTTGAGTCTATTCTGCTGCTTTTTCTTCAGAGCACCATATACATGATTGTGCAGCCTCTAACTCACATATATATGCAACTTCACTTAATAATAGATACGTATGAAAATTTGAATACTAAAGTTTTACACTTTCAGCTTCCCCTGGGTCTGTCATGTCTGGAACCTGAGATATGCCACAACTTTCTGACAATAATTTTGTCTTCTTCAATACCTGGGATTGAGATGATGTATGCTTCTTTTCGTTTGGTGTCCGAATTTTGCTCCTGCACTCCTTTACTTTATGTTCTAACTTGTTACACCAATAACATCTTACATGTTTCATATTCCTTTTATTGCAATCAACATCTTTGTGACCAAACATATCGCAAGAAAAACTATATCCCTTAAAATACCTGGAAACTGACAATCTTTCTGTGTGACGGCCTTAAACCATTCTACTTCTGCATCTTGCTGCAACATGTCCAATGTTATGACATACATAGCACTCAACATTATTCATCTGAGAACATAACCAACTATCACTTCCATAGTTTGGAGTAAAATATTTTCTTTGACGGATTTCTTTCCTTGGTTGTTGATGTGGTTGACCTCTTATCTCCTTGTTGAGCATTTCAGGTTTTTCATTAGAGTTCCTTGCCTCACCCTAATAGCTAGATTCACCTTCAACAGATTCATGAAAACCAAGACCAGTTTTGATAGTAGGGGATCTTTGACTACTAAGAAGATCATCCAAAATCTTAGTATTGTCTTGAAATCATAACAGTTTATCCTTTTCTTCGAATTTACCTTTTAAGATATTTACCTCAACCTAATGTTGCTCTTCCTGTTGTTTATTCAATATTTCTACAAACCTTCTTCCTTCTTCCACTTGTCTTAATTCGAGAACTTCATGTTCTTTTTCTTCAAGAGCTTCTTCATTCTACCTTTTTTATTCTTCAAGATCTTCTTTTAGAGAGAGGATCTTGGATTCAAGTCTCTGGATAGTTATACTCTTATCATTTATTTCATTTTTTAATGATATCACTACATCCTGTAGCCGCTCTCTTACTCTTGTTACTCCCTCCAGCTGAACTTTCAATTTGGTAACTTCTTCCTTTTGTACGTCATCATTTTCATATGCCATGAGAAGTTTAATTTCTTGATTATCTTCATCACTATTGGACAAGCCATCACTACCATCATGAGTATAAGAACTTCTATTACTTTCTTCAGATATATTTCCTTTATTATGAGGGCATCTAGCAGCATAATGACCAACTCTACCACTACAAAAACATTTGAAAGGTAGCTTACCTTTGAACCTTCTAGAGCCTCGTTGAAGTTTATTGACAAAACTTACCTCATATTCATCTTCTGAAATGTATCCTGATTCATTGAGCTTTTCTTTTTCCTTTGTTGATGCTTTAAATGCGGCTTCTCTCATATCTAATTGTCCTCCTTTTCTCATCTCAAAAGTAGTTAGGATTTCATGAAGCTATGTCATAGTGATATTCTGCAAATCCTATTTTTCTTCTATGCTGGACACTTTGGGTTCAAATTTAGCAGATAAGGATCTCAAAAATTTCTCATCTAAGACAACTTTCTTAATTTCTTCACCTAGATTCTTCATACAATTGACAACCTCATCTATAGGTAGAAAGTAACTAGCTATGCTTTCATCACTATGCATCTTAAGAGTTTCATACTGAATTCTGAGAGTTTGAAGCTTAGTACATTTTACCTGAGAGTCTCCTTCGTAACTCAGAACGATTTTGTCCCATATTTATTTAGCTGATTTGAGGTACATGACCTTGACAAACTCTGATTTTGACAAACTTCCCAAATAAATAGTAACAACTTTGGCATTGGTTTCATATTGCTTTCTACCTGCTATATCTATAGGAATTGCTGATGGAAATGTATATCCTCCTTCCAATATTTCCTAAACATCTGTTCCAAGCGATTGTAGATAGGTTGTGGTTCTTATCTTCTAGTAAACAAAATTGCTCCCATTGAAAATTGGTGGCCTGATGGCTCCTTCTCTTTCTTGATTATTCATGCTGATGGATCTTCCTTCAAGCCATCAAGCTTCTTCTGAAGGACTTGCTCTAATACTAATTGTTGCAAATAATACGGAGAGGGGAAGGGGTTGAATCAGTATTTGCAAATCAATATTACTTTTTTATTTCATACTCTTATTCATATATGCTACTTCAGTTAAGGGAACCCGTGTGTACATGCAACTGTGTTTAATGCAACTAGTGTATATCCAGTAAACTTATGATTCAGTTAATCCATCATATGTTGATCTTTAATTAGTGCATCAGAACTTTATTAACCATATAAATAGTAAACAGGTGCAGTAAAACAGAACAGATCATCACACATAAGAGACACACATGAACACCATGATGTAAGGTGGAAACCTAATGTGGGACAAAAACCACCTACTATCGTCTTCCTTTAATATAAGAAAAACTTGTTTACAATCTTATACTAGTGCAAACTCATACTAGTACGCAGGCACCCACCTGCAGAAGGCTACAACCTTCTCTGCTTCTCCAGCTACTACTAGAAGGGAGCTACAAACCCTAGCTCTCGTACTAGCCAATATATTTACTAGTACGTAGTCGCCGACCTACAGAAGGCTACAACCTTCACTCTTCCTCTAGGGACCACGTTTCATAAATTTTCAGACTAGATACTCCTGGAACATAACACCAATATATGAAGGCCACGTTTCATCCAATTTTCATACTGGACCTATCAACAACATTGAATCTCAAAACTACACCTACATCATCAATCTCTGAATCACCCAACATTGGATCACTGAAACCCTCTTATCAAAACACAGTCACCAGAAGGCAGAGCAGAACACAAAACTCTACAATACCCACTAGAACCAACAACAACCTCAAATATCATGTATACACTACTTTGATGAACCAAACCAGCATGTATACACTCTTTTACAAAAGCCAACCAGCGTACAGAACTGAAAATAATTACTTATACCTTCACTACAATTTTCTACCTTAGACATACCCAGATCATCATATATAAAGAATAAAACATATGTCAATTTTTAGATCTGAGCTATTCATACCATATAATGATAATGCATTTTAGCCTTCATGATCCCAGTCAATCAACCTTCATTCGCCACATAGGTGCATCCTTAGCAAAGCATCACAACCCATAACTTGCATGTTGGATCTCACACTTCATCAATTATTCAGTACTGGCTCATCTTGCACCCCCTAGCGTAATGATCTTCTCCTTCTTATATAAGTTTAGGCCTCTCTCAATAGCGTGGTCTAAAACCATGTAGGACTAATACGTTGGACCCAATACCTGGGGTCAAAACCTTGGACCAAATACCATGGACCAATACTTAGTTTTCCAACATGTACATGCCTTTCCTTCTGTGAAAGTACGTGTGTACGTTATACGCTTCTTGTGGTCTGCTAACCCGTGTGTATACGTGCCTTTGTCATGGTGAACCTGTGTATACCTCTTTTTGATCATTAATTCTTTTTTATTGACCTGCTGCACTATGATCTATCATCTGAGTGAGTTGCCATCAAGGACAACACCTGTATCATAATGCCAACATTAAGTCGTAATCCTTTTGTACAAGGATGCACATCTTGACACACATTATTGGAAGAAGATGCAATTATTGGAAGTTACCATGAAAACATAATATTAAATTTGATACTTACTCCTCTTCTACTTCTTCTAAGTCTCATGCTCTTTTTTAGTTGCATGTCAGTGCTTTCATGAATTGATTATGAATTAGGAGTTTCTTGTTATATGTCAATCATAGGTATGTTTTCTCTAGTCTTGATGATTGTATTATCGAACATATTTTTGTCCATGATAGAATTCCTTTAGATCTTTTAGGAGTAGGAATGATAGATCTTCTTGATATGAAATTTAATAATGTATTCTCCTTGTATTTTATGCAATTTTTCTTTCCATTTTTCAAATTACTCACTTTAGTGATTGCAAAACTATTGAATTCATTGCTCATGATATTGTAATTAGAGATTTAAAGGATCCATCTATTATAAAAGCTTCAGGACATACTAATGACTCTTCAAGAATATAAATATTTGATAGCTTTGAGCCTTCATCACATACCATAATCATTCTAGAGTAAACTTTTCCATGAACAATTTGATTATTTGAACTAACGTTACATGCAAAAAATCGTGAAGCACTAAATTGTGCACAAATTACCCCTTGTTTCATGTAACGATGGTGTTTGTTATGGTTTGTTTTTGGGTAAGCATTGCAATTTTTTCTTTTCTTTTTGGCCATTCCTATTAACCACCAACACCACTTGAATTATATTATAGTGACATCAATTGGCCATTTCCTACTCCATTTTATGGAGCATGATATATTCTTACATTCATTGATGATCACATGAAACACACTCATTTATTTTGCAAAGCTCAAAAGTGAAGTTCTCAATCTCTTTGTCTCATTTTAAGCAATGGTTATAAAGAAATTTGGTCATCTCATTAAGGGGATTTACAATAATAATTGTAGAGAATATATTAATAAAAATTTCATTGATTTTTTTCTCTAAACACGTAATTTAAATGCCATGTATAATGCCTTATAGTTGATAGAAAAATGGAGTAGTTGAATGTATGATTCAAACACTTAAGAAAATGGCTAATTATATGGTTCAACTAAAGAATTTAACACCATTGTTTTGTATAGACAATATAAATTTTGCTAACTACATCTTGAATCATACTCCTCTAGGATTTGTAAGAATGTAACTCTAAAAAAACCTTGGTTTTTTATCAAGTCTAATGTTAATCACTTTAAAGTGTTTGGTTGTGAAGCCATAGAGTGAGCAATGCAACGAAAGATTGAGCAAATATTTTTTATTGTTGTGCTAAAGATATAAAATCCTATTGACTATGTGTACCTCACTCTTTAGAGGTTATCTTTGGGAGAGTTCTTTTATTTGATGAAAAAATTTGAGCCTTTGTGCCTACATATTCTTTATCCCTTATTTTTTTCTTTTACTTCATAGGGGCTTGTTTCTTTTTAAAATAACCACTATTCTTCTTCAAATGATGAACATAGAACATCACATTTAGTTTTTCCTCCTATAGTGTAATATATAGTTCAATCTATTGATCTTGCATCTTTAGCACCTCCTCTTATAGTTCAATCTACAAATGCTACATCTCTAACCACTCTACTTCTAAAATGGATATAGGGGGTTGACATTACAAGTAAAACTATAA
>APFE031075997.1:0-74850 GCA_000404065.3 Pinus taeda | reverse complement strand
CCCCCCCCCCCCCCATACTACTTTAGGTGAGACCTCAGTCAACGCTTCGTCGACTATTGCTGAAAGGGCCAGTATTTCCGGGATTTGTTTGGGTAAATCACCTCTAAACCTGGGTTAGGCCCCTATAAGCCAACAAATGGTTTCGTTTCCAGGACTGAGATCTGCATAAGAGATGTCTGATGTCATGTCACTGGAATCTAACAAATAAATAAATTGAAGAGTGGTTGGATAGGAAAATTCACAAGTTCGCGGCACAGGAAAACAGGAACCCACAAGTATCGAAGGAGTGGTTAGAGGACTATTTATACATGGAAATACATGAAATTTTCTTTGCATCCTTCCCCTCTGAGTTATATGAGTGCATCACGAAATTAGCAGAAAGTCAAGGAAGATGTAGGCTCGACAAACCTATTATGTGGACTTCAGAGTTCATGCACAGACTAGAAGCATCAGAAGGTAGGATCGCGCGTGTTGTCAACCATTGGATTGATTGAATCATAGGAGGGTTTATCACCGAGTTTGCGGTAGATACTTCAGTCAACTATAGTGAGGCAGAATGACGCTTCCTCAAAGGACAATTAGGTAAGTACGTTAAATCTTTGAACACATGGATTAAAATGCTACTATGTGAAAAGTGGGTTATGCAAATAAATTGATGTTTGGGGCTACGTGAAGTGGGAGGATCTACAGAAATGAAGGTAGCGCATAACTAGAAACTAGCCCCTTGATTTCACCTTCACGAGAGAGAGAGGAAGAGCTTGCGAAAGTTTCACCAAGAAGTGTGATCAGTTTGATAAGGCAGTGAATTTTGCACATACCACTTCCACCTACACCACCGCCAGTCTCACCATCTTCACCCCCATCTTCGCCCACACCACCTCCGTCACCACCACAATTCAATATGGAAAGTGTGATAAAGTTGCTAGTGTTCAAAGGAGTAGGGAACGAAGATTTGGACCAATTTTGGTTCGTGGTAAAGGATGTATGGGAAGCGCAAGGAGTCACGGATGACAACATAAAGAAAGCAATGCTAGTCAGCGTCTTGTAGGATCACACACTGACATGGTCCATTAAGCATTCCGATGAAATTACAAATGCAGGGATTGCGGATATCCAAGTTGCACTAAACAGGGAATTTAGCAGGCCAAAATTAGAGACACAGTCGATTATCGGGTTTAAGGAAAGCGCAATGCTTCTAGGTGAGACCCCCTGGGAGTTGGATTGGAGGCTAAAGGGTATGATTTGTGAAGCCAACATGACCTTGATGGATGGGCAGCACTGCGCATGGTTTGTAGCATTGCTAATGCCACATCTAAGGACTGTGTTGTCACAACAGACTGCAAAAGACCCTAATACAAGATCCTAACCTGGGAGTCCAACAGATCCACATGCAGTTGAAAAACTTGTGCCTGGAGATGCAGAGTTTGAAGCAAGACAGGACAACTCGCCCAGAAGCACGCGAGGAAGTATTGTGCATAAAGTGTAAAGGACAGGGACATGACAAGGACCATTGTCCAGTTTTCACAAACTACCTGATGGGAGGAGGGCCAATACCATTGAGACCAGAGGCATAAGCAGGACTGAGCACAGCGCTTACATTATGGTGTGTGATTTATCAAATAGGAGGGAAGCATGTTACAGATAACTACCACCTATTACAGAAATATACACAGACATCCCAATAGTTGTTCTGTAATTTCTGTAGGTCAGTAGGCCACGATGAGCATACATGTAGAAGTTATGAATTGATGATGGATCAGAACCCCACCTGTTGGCCTCTTATTGCAATAGGTGTTCATATTTCATGATTGATCGTTTTACATACCAAATATGTCATCTTTTCATGCTGCAAGGTTCCATATTTACAAGAAGTTCCATTTTTGAAGAATCATACCATTTTTGAAGAGTTTTACAATTAAGGGAAAGCCAAACAGCTTAATCTTGGCTTCCCTAGGTTTAAATTGCTTGTTTTAGAAGATAGAGAAAGAATATCTGTCCAAAATTGTTTAATCTTGGCAAATCTTAGCTAGGTAGAGAAACAAGGGTGCTCAATTGCTTAATCTGAGCCCCTGGAAGCTATAAGGGCATATTTAGATATGAGGATAGCCAAAAGAAAAGTTGAAAAGCTGGGTTTGCTAGTTCAAGTGCACCCAAACCAAAAAGAAGAGAAAATGCTAGGTAAGTAGGCCGGGTAGGTAGTTTTGTGGTGGCTGAATGATCATTTGTGATCCATTTCATGTTTTCAAGTTTCAAATCTATTCAGATCACAAGTATGAAGTAGTTTTTCATTCGAAGCAGCTCAAGCGAGGCATGTCTAACTCCCCCTTCTTCCTCTTCCCCAAATCACTCACTAACTTCCCCCAAAGAGGTCAAGATCTGCTTGATACCTCTTAAATTCATCATGTTTCATATCATTTGCCTTGATAAAGATCTACTTTACTTAAGGAGTGTTTATTTTTCCACAATAAGATCTATTTCCCCTTTATAGCCTAAGATTTCTATACTTAGCACTTTCTTGTCATTTTCATATTAACTTCTAACATTATTATGTAAATCCCTATCTATTTCCCCCCCTCCCTACTAAAAAACACTAAATAGCTCCTCTATGTACATATCCCCTCCCTCTGGTTGAAAGATAACCATAACTATGCTTGGGAATTGCTAAGTTTGCCTGAAACTTAGCAAGAACCCTCATTTGCCTCTCAAACCATCTTCTAAATGCATTAGGACTCATTCCTATGCATAAAAATCCCCCTCCAAATCTATAAAATCCCTCTTGTATACTTTCGGACCCCTTCCAAAGTATTAGAATTTCTTCTCAAACCTTAAAAATCCCTTCTTTGAATCATTATAAATCCCTCCGATATCATTTTTACCTCCTCTGATCTCACTTGCCTTTGGCCAAGTTATAAAGCCTGCCTTCGATCAAGATGCCCCTCCCTCCGACGTGATATCGCTGTCAGAGGTCGCAGTGAAAAGTATTGGCCCTTTTTTTTAGGCATGCTCCCATTTAAGATCGTCGATAGCGATATCGACAGTCGGCCATCACAAATATTTTATGCCCATAAGTCCATGTTTTTGGCCCCCTGCCGATGCGGCATCGCATATAATATCTCTATCGCGCATTATATCACATCACAAATATTTCAAAATGGCCACACACCCCAGTCCCAGCAAATCACTGATGCTTCGACCTATCGGGAGCCATTGGATTGGGCCCTCAAATCAACGACCCATATTAAGTCGTGGCCCATACACAACTCCGATATTCCAGAGCCAAATGTTATGAAGAGTAGTGTTAAAGGGATTTCAGGTCTGCGGGGTTCATCGCTTTTCGGAGGCCTTGTGGTTTGGGATCCGCCGATCGCTGATTGCAAATTACGCGCCCACCATTGGATCTGCCCACGCTAGATCCAACAGCCAGGATTGAGTCTAATCTACAGCGTCGCTCCCACTCCAAACTTTCGTGATTTTTGCATGTAATGGGTCTTTTACTGTGTAAAAGGAAAGGAGGCCATTTCTTCATTGTTTTCACAACTGTGCTTGCGCGCGCCTAGTCAAAGAGAAATCATGCATTTTTCAGTCATTTTGGATCACTCCAAAGCCCATTATCTCTTCAGGAAGCCAGCCTCGGCCTAGCACAGTTATCAAGTTGCATTCCCCCGCCATTATTTTGTAGGATTTCTTCATGTATGTTCATATTCAATCGGCCAGCACCGATACCATTCTAGAGGCCACGGGAAGCATTTGCATAGTTATTTTTGCCTTAAAAGGGCAGAAAAGGGGCGATTTGATAGTTTCGAGCATATCAGGGGAGAGAAAGTGGCCTGATTCAACTGTTAAAGAGTAGCAGAGGAAATATAAAGCCCAGATTCAATTGAAAGAGTATCAGATCGACAATATCAAAGCAAGTGAACATTAAAAGCCTCCATCAAAGTCAAAGAAAGTGGTGAAGCCACTTAAGGCTCTGAGATCACAGTTAATGCACATCAAAGCCACTCAAGAGCAGTGGAGCAGAGACCAATGCACAGTTATGATAAATGGCTAGCGCATAATAGCAAAGGACACATTTCTACTCATTTTTGAGGCAGCTACCCCAGTGCAGCACTTAGATAAATATTTTATGCATTTACTTCAAGATAAGATAGATTAAAGCACTCATTTCCCTCATATATGTTTAAGATCTGCTGTAATAGATATTTTTGGGATATTTTCCATATATAAACGACCGTGATTCATTGTTTTAGGGGGTTGGTTGATAGTCCGAAGTTTAGACTTGTAATGTATACTTTGAGAGCATCTATAATCAAAGACTGCTGGAATGTTTGGATGTTGAAACTGTCTATTGTGTTTTTAATGGCTGAAGAGTGATTATGGAATTCCTGTGCTTCTACATGGCTCAATAAGTGTTTCTTACCTCTATTTTCAGTTTTTATGTTTGCTATATCATCTATGTGCCACCATCTAAATAGCAGGAAGGAAGAATAGTTTAGAATTTGCTTAGCAGCACTTTATGCTCAATTTCTGTTATTTCTACATGTTTTCCTCAGGAATAGTTATGAATATGCATACTTAAATTATCATGTTTACATTGTTTCTTTCGCATATGACTGTTATTTAGGAATTCTTGACTGCTCCTAGATAAGCATTCATTCACTTCCCTTCTTTGTTAGCTGATGAAAGATTCTTAGTTTCCTTTCATCTCTGGCCTTCATTCCATCTTTTTCAGCGATTTATATTGTTTTATGTTTAGCTATTCTACTCTGTATTCCTCTTGTGACCAAGAAAACGCAACAACAAACCCTAATCCATGACTCCAGGCCCAATGGTTCGAACTTCTCACACTATGTAGGCCAAATCTGTTTGAATCATCATCCTTCCCACCAAAATCAAAACAAAACCTAAAGAACATCATAACTAGCCTAAAATTAGTCTCAAACAAAGCTAAATTATAAGAGAGAGCCCTCTCTAATTGCAGGTAGGCTAGGACCTGCAGTCCAAAGATTGGTTTGTGGTTACCTCGGCCGTATCCCTTAAGGAGCCAAGGGACAACCTGAGTGATAACATACTGGCGACTCCGCTCGGGAACAATCTTCAGAAAATTCCAAAAAAGAAGTTAGAAGCTGGCTCCAAAGAAAAAAACACGTAATACCAGGTCAAATCCAGACCCAAATCCCCCAGTTATTTTTGAAAATCCCAATTTAATCCCAAGAAACCTTAGCAAACAAAAACAAGAAGAGTTTGCTGATTCTAGTCCTGAAAAAGTTCAACCAAGTTGTTTTCCAACCCCTGTTAGAGTTTTATTTCGTTCAACCCCTACTTCCCCTTGTTCATCGTCCACCTCTCCAAGCACCTTTTCCACACCTCCATTCACTGCACATACTCCTCCTATTACCACTGTTATTACTACTGTTCCAATAATTCCATTTATCCCTGCCTTGCCACTTATCCCTGTGAATATGGCGAACAGAAATGCACCTTTACAGCTGCCTGCAAATCCTGGGGCTATGCCTCAGGATTACCAAACTAAAATCACATATTTTGATGGTACTGGTTCTTGCACAACCCTGCAACACACCAATAAAATGCAGGACTATTTTGAGAGTTATGAAATAGATGAAGATCATGTAAGAATGAAGATTTTTGTCCAAAGTCTCACAAGTGACGTTAGGCCTTGGTTTAGAGCTCTTCTTGCAAATTCCATAGCTAACCCAGATGCCCTTTACCAAACATTCCTTAACAGATGGGAGAAAAAGAAAGATCCACTGCACATTCTAGCTTAATATGATACTATCAAAAGAGGCCCTCAAGAGGTTGTCTTAGACAATTGTGCAAGATTTAACAATGTTTATAATGCAATCCCACATAACCTCAGACCTCCACCTGATCTAGCTTTATATAAATTCCCTGATGGTTTTAATTCAGATATGGCTTATCAGTTAAAGGAAAGAGCTCCTCAAAACTTAGCAGACATGCAGGATGTAGCTATTACTGTGGAGGCAAATCTGATTGCCAAAAGAAATAGAGCAAGAGCCGAGAGAAGAACCACTTTTAAAGAAGAACCTCCAACGTTTGAGCAGAACTTGGATGCAATCTTCAATAAAGTAAACAGTTTTGAAGATAGAATGGAAACTATGGAAAGAAAAACATCATGGGAAGGACAACAAGCCAATACTATCAGAAACCTAAATTTTAGGAAAAACCAAAACCCAAACATTGGAAGGGCTAGCCCCAACCATGATATAAGACCTCCTTTTCATGAAAAATATGCTAAAGCATCCACTTCTAGTGAGCAGATAGAGGACACTCACATAAATTTGATGGGTTTGAAGAGTGAACAACAAGTTTTTCTAACCCAAGAAGACCAAGATGACCATGATATAAATCAATTTTAGACTAAGTCTGGAGAGTCTTTTGACTTTAAATAAGGCTATGATTCAGCAGTTTATGAGGTCCACAAACAGTATAAGCCGAGGACAAGAACCATAAATGTGCCCAAAAATGTTAAACCAAATGATATCAAGCAGCCTAAGAAGATTAAAGGCAAGGCCGCTCTAACAGAACCTATCGAAAAAACGAACCCAAAATTAAAAGAAGTAACCATAGAGGATGTATCTGATATACATCCCTCTAAAAAGTAGCCTTTTGTATCCTCTTCCTCAAAAGAGAATGTAAACAACACTCCTGAAAGCCTTCCCAAAACAGAAATACCTCAAGATAACACTGATAACCAAGAGAAAAATCTACCAGTCACAATACTAAAACCCAATCAGAGAAAACTTTTGACTTAGACACAGAAATTGGTAAACTAAAGATGTCTATTCCTCTCTGAACTTGCCAAACATGATGTATATAGGAAGCAAATCAAAAGATCATTGCACAAATCCTCCACTTCCCATTCTTCTTTGGCACCACTACAAGTGGAGAGACCCATTTGCTATCAGAGATAGGATAGATAAAGTTTACATCTAAAATTTTTTGTAGTTTAGCTTTCGCAATGTCCTTTAGATTAGGATTAAGTCTTCTTTGGGGTTGGCGAACAGGTCTTGCATCCTTTTCTATATAAATGTGGTGTGTACATAACCGGGGATCAATTCCCTTCATGTCCGGATAATCCCATGCAAATGCTTCCTTGTATTTTATCAATAGTTGGATTAGCTTCTCTTCTTGTTCAGGAGTCAAGTTACTATTAATGTTTAAAGTTTTTCCTCGCTCAATCTCTACATTGTTGCTATTTGAAATAGAGATAGTAGGTATTGTTTGTTGATGAGTGTCTTTGAGAGGATCTTCTTCCAATTCATTATCAAATGCTGCCTCTATCATGTGACATTGTATGTGGGATTTCGTTTTAGCTTGGTTAATAAAGTTGTTAATAACATCATTCTCTGATTTATCTTTGAAATCGAGGGCATCTTCTATAGTTAATGGGGATCTAATATTTTTGGTAAGGTATGATACAGGATGTTTGTTAGTTTTTATTATTGTGACACTTGGCTGGGTTGGAGGGTATAAGGCTAGATTCTTGATATTACTCCCTCTAGTTATGGTCATTTTACCTTATCGGTAGCCAATGTAAGCATCGGTGGTTGCAAGCTAAGGTTTGCCTAAGATTAATGGGTGTCCATCAAGTACATTTTTGGGGATTATTATCAGAAATTCAGCAGGATATTCCCAGGAATCAATGGATACCATGACATCATATTGTGTGCCTTCTGGCCTAACCACTGATCAGTCAGCCAGTTCTAATAAAGTGGGGGTCAGTTCTACTAATGTAATGCCCAATTTTTGACAAGTGGTGGTTGTTAAGATATTAATTGCAGCCCCTAAATCAACTAAGGCATTTGAAAAGGTTTGTCCATTGATTTGTACTGTCACTATTGGATTTCCTAGGTCTTCATATTTGACAGGTGCTTCTCTACCTGATAACAGGTCAGATAAGGTGCCAATTACTTGGACTGTTGGGTTATTTGTTATTCTCCCCCTTGGTTTTTTATACATAGCTCTTTGATGGTCTTTACATATATTGGGATATCTTGGATGGCTTGGAGGAGTGGGATTTTTATGTACAGGTTCTTAAGTTCTCCCAAAATATGAAAATCAGGATGTTCTATAGGTCGTGGTATAATTAATCGTTCTGGGAATGGGGGAGAAGATGTGGTTGCTTTGTCATGAGAATGTTTGCTAGCCACATCTTCTTCTTGTAATAGTTGTTCTACAGGTAACTGATTTTCAACTTGAACATTTTTATCTCCCTCAGGCTCTATAATGCACCCAGACATTAATTGAAGGTCATTGCACTCCCTTAGATTGGTTTCTAGATCTGGTGTTTCAATTATTTGAATAGATTGAACTGGTCTATTATTTGGGTTCGTGTTGGGTTGGGCTGGGAGTTGCTGTCTTAAGTTGGACTCGGGATTTTGTTGCAATGCTCACAGTGTAGGTTGAGGGAGTGGAATGGTTCCTACTAGCTGATTCATCAGTCTTTGCCAGTTTGTCTGCCAGGATTGACTTTGCGAGGTAGGAGGGGACCATTGTGCTGGATACGCATTGTTTTGCCAATATGGTGGGGCATAGGAAAAATTTGGCCAATTAGCTTGGCGTGTTTGATTCAGCCACAGTGATGATGAAGGAAACGGTTGTTGTGACCAATTTGAGAAGGGAGGTTGATTTTTCCACATTGTATTATATTGTTGAGCATGATATTGTGAAGGCTTGTAAGAAGAAGCTGGATCGGGGAACATACCTGATTGTTGCGGCTACCATTGACGGTGCTAATTAAGTAGGTACACCAGTTCTGGTTCTTCTTCTGCTTCTTTGTATATCACTTCCAAACCAGGAGGCGAGGGACAACTTTCTGTAGAGTGGTGTTTTGTACAAATGGCTCAAACTTGAACCACATCTAATGGGCACTCTTTGTGGTTGTGTTTCTTTCTGCATCTGGGACAGAAGATTTCCAGATTTTGCTCTGCCTCTACTTGTTTTTGTTTGGCTTGCATATTATCAAGCTGCATTGTTAATGTCCCCAACATATCAGTTTTGAAATTTTCTAATAAATTTCCAATTTCTACGCGACTTACTCCTTCTCCAGAGATCTTGTTGTCCCTTGTGAACCTGTCATGTTCCGCTGGTCTTAGGGTTGTACTTCCTCGTGAGCTCCTGATACATAAATCAATGATGTTAGCAAAATTTTCTTGGTAGATGTCTCCTTTTCCCATAATATTAAGTGTTTCAATCCATTGTTCCTTCACACCTTTAATTAATGTTGTTTTTAATACATTTTTAGTTAAGGGTAATGATGCATAAGAAGATCTTTGAAGATTATACTGAAAACATCCAACATATTCTTCTAGGGTTTCATTAGGTCTAGCTACCATCTGAAATATTTCATCTTTTAACTCTTTGGATCTACAATAATATTGATATTTCTTCCGGAAAGAACCTTTCATTTTATCCCAATAATTTATAACACCTCCACCTAACCCCATAAACCATCGTAAAGCAGCTCCTTTCAATGTAGAGGGAAACAATTTCAGCTTTTGAGGGTCAGTGGTATAGTCATATCCTCTACACAACACATCAAATTCAAACAAAAATGCATCTGGATCTTCCAATGTTAGGCCATGAAATGTAGGGATATGTTGGAGAGGAATTACTTTCATAGGTGCATTGGCTGCAGTATCTACAATGGGATATTGTAGTGTGGAGGTTTGGGTGTTTGGCTGGTTCTAGGCCATTTGGTCAAATATGTGCCAATAACCTTCCAGGATTTCTAGGAGGGTATTCTTAGGTTGGCTAGATGGAACAGGGATGGCCTTAACAGGAATGGCCTTAACAACACTTCTTTTGTCTAGGATGATGAGAGTTCCTAATGTCTGGGGGGATTTTGGCTCTTGAGGTTCTTCAACTTCGTTATGAATGATTTTTGCAGCACTTCCCTTATCTGGGTTGCTTAATGGCTGAATTATTCCAAGAGGAGATCTTGGTTCTTCAGTTTCCCCTGTTTCTCCTCTTCCTTCACAGACGTTGCTCAGGTTCCCTTCTTGCAATGATTTTGGGCTAGAATTCTCAATTTCTTGAAAATCTTGCTCCTCAGTTTGGCTGTGTACCTCAACAAAGGCTACAGATGGTGATCCTATGGCCTGAAGGGAACTAGTAGGTTGTCTAGAAGCAACTTTTCTAGGTCCTATTGAAGGTTGATATTATGCTTTCTTAAGGATTTCGTCTATAAAGGTCGATCGCCCAAGGGTCACCGACCCCTTAGCTTTATCAAGTTTGGGTAGTGGTTTAGGATTCTTTTTAGGCTTTTTCTTCTTAGTCATGCTTACAAATCAAATACTGATTTCTACAAAAAAACAACAACAAATCTGCAGGAAAGCGGGTAGGGGAGCAGGGCTATTACATGCTCCGTACATAGGTTCTTACCTTCCGTTTTTAAAACCCAATTCTCTCCTAGCAGGTACTTACACTACTGAAAAAAGAAACAAATGGCTACACTCTTCCCCAGCAATGACGCCAAAATGTCGAGTAGTAAAAAGGGCTTTTTCACCTCTATTTTCCCTACATTAATTATCGATCCAGGTATGATTTGTTATCTCTAAGAGTGTACTTAGTTTGAGGTGGTCATTTGTCAGAGTAATTCTAGTAGTATAGTGCTTCTGAAAAAGTAACTAAATTCTGAAAACAAACTTCTAAATGTAATGGAAAGAACTGGAAATACTTATAACTAAATCATTCATTGAAGAAACTACAGTACTTCATCAGTCAAGGGTTTAGTAATAATAACTCTTCCCTTTGTAAACTGATGTAATTGAAAAGCAATCAAAGAAAAGATCATCAACTTGGAAACTGGACACAATAGTCAATGTTCACTACAGTTTCAGATCATTTTGTTCACACCAAAGCAATAATAATTTATATAATTGAAAGAGGAATAGCAACTAATCTATTTAACAAGATTAAACAACAAACCTTTAATCTACATAAATGAATGAGGCAGTAAGTGTAATCTACAGGAATTGAGCAACAATCTTTATATCAGAAATGATTTAAATAGTAAACAAAAATGGGATAGCAAACTAAAGTGAAGTATTGAAATATTGAACAACAACATGAATCAAATGTAAATGCATATCAAACTAGATCAAATATTACACACAGCACTTCTATATTAAAAAAAACAGTAATCTGAGTTTAGGTACAACAGTTATTGATCACTGTTATGAAGAAGCAACAATTGTGATCACGGTGGAACAACAATCCCAAATGAAAAGCAATCACGTTTAGAAGTAAACCGTAGATAAATACACAGTAATACCGATTTATAAGTACACAACACTGTTACTCTATAAACGAACAACAATGGTAATCTGGAAGGAACAACAATGTTATATGATAATATCAGTTCGTTAAAGGAACGACAATTTGATATAATTTTAGAATGAATAGCATAACATTCTTGTTACAGAGAATAACATTACTTTTCAAATAGGAATGAAATATAACAGAGTCGATATATGAAATAATAAGCAACAACAGATTATTGAACAAAGAGAATAAGAGAAATCAAACCACACACGAATCGGAAAATAATGGTACAGGAGAAAGTGATCCACCAGGGCTGGGCCCTTAGCCGCCAGGGACGCACTGCTTAATATTACTCCAGAATCAAAGACAGAACAACAACCAAAGTTTATATATTAAGCATCAAAACAGAGTTACAACAATCACTCTTTTAAAGAGAATATATGATCAAAGTTTAAGCTACAATAGTGAATTTCATAAAAACAACAATAGCCCCTCCCTTGGGCTAGAAATGTTATCTCTTCTCATAGCATCCAAGTAGAGAAATCAATGATACAGCGAATCGTTAAGGTAACGATCCCTCAGGATCAAAGGATCCTGAGGGATTCACCATATTGTTAGCTCTCAATTATCTTCTTGTTCTCTTACGCTGATTTGGTATCTCCTCTTCCTTTTCTTGGCTTATACGCTCTGATTTGGATTGCCTCATTTGGATGCGGTTCCCTGTCAAAGGGGCAGTAATTAACTTTGTCTTGTCTTTTCCCTTGGAATGGCGATCTTCCGTTTTCTTCTTTTTTTGCATAGGAAAAGGGTAATTATTAGTCATTTTACGTTGCACACAAATCTTCTAGACTTTATCATAATCTTTCACCATATACTTATTTCATAATGTAAAGAGGTTATGAATTTAAGGAAAAGATGACAAAATAAGTGGTAATTACATAGCTTCTGTAGTGCTCAACAACCATTGTTTATTTTTTTTCTTTTAAGAATTCATTTGCAAGTAATTTATGTATGGGGTTAAAACCTACACCATTGCTGTGAGGGTGATAAGGAGTACTATTTTGGTGATAAAATTAGAATTCCTAAGTCAATTCTTCAATAGTCTTATTTAGGAAGTGTGAACCTTGGTCACTCATCAAGATCTTTGGACATCCAAATCTAGACAGTATGTATTCAAAGATAAAATTCACAATAGTCTCTGTGATGCAATCCCTTACTAGTTGTGCTTCAACCCAACTTGCCAAATAATCAATTGCAGTAATTATGTACCTCATGCTAGTCCTCTTTCCAAGTGGGCTGATATATCCAACAAAAGAAATAACCCGTTTATCAAAATCTTGCAATGTAACATGTGGTACCAGTGGCATCCCATCTCTTCTTGAAGGTTTTTCTGTTCTTTGACATACAACACAAGCTCTACAATACTCCTTTGCATCTATATGTAGTGTAGGCCACCACAATTACTCTCAAAATATTTTTCACAATAGCCTTTCCTACATAATGTCCACCAACTGCGTCCTCATGAGCCTCTGTTAGAATGATTTTCCTTCCATGTTGAGGAACATACATGCGTAGTATCTCATCTGGTCCCATCATACATAATTGTCCTGCTATCAATGAAAAATCTGTTTCCTTCACCACTAATTCTTTCTTTTGCTTTGTAGTATATTTTGAAGTAGACATTCTTATGTTCAAAAATTGAATAATGTCTACAAAATGGTCATCTTCTACTCTGATTTTAAATAGTTGCGCATCAGGGAGATTATCTTCTATAGTGGTTGGTTCTTCACCTGTTTCCAATCTTGATAAATGGTCAGGTCTTGCATTCAATGTCCCTAGTTTAACGATAATTTCAAAGTCATACTCTTGGAACAACAACAACCATCTGCATATATTTCCTCCTAAAACAGGCTTATTAACCAAATATTTCAGTGTAGAATGATCTATAAATATCTTGAAATGTGACCCTATAAAATAATGTCTAAACTTCCACAAGGCATATACCATTTCCAATCCTTCTCTTTCTATAGTTTTGTTATTATTTTCTGATTTAGATAATTTCCTACCTGCAAAAGCTATACAATGGTCAATTTCTCCTACACTAGGTTGTGCTAGTACCACTCCCACAACTATACAAGAAGCATCCACATGTACATGAAATTCCTTATTCCAATTAGGGAATACTAGTATACGATCAACTACCATCTTTTCCTTCAATATGTCAAGGCTCTTTTGACATTATTCATCCCATTGAAAAGTGACATATTTCTTCAACAATTTTTCCATAGGCGTAGTAATCTAAGAATATCCTTTGATAAACTTTCTGTAATATCCTGTATTTTCTAATGTAGTGCAAAGTTGTCTTACTATCTTCAGTCCAAAAGGAATCACTATGTATTGATATGAACTCCATTCTTTAGCAAAGGTGCTCTTATGTCGGTCTTCAGGCGCAAATCTAATCTGATGATATCCTAAAAATCCATTTGTAAATGAATAAACTTCCTGACCTCCTACATTATCTAACACTTCATTTGTGAAGGGGGTAGGGAAAGGATCGTGTAAGCATGCATAATTCAACTTCCTCAAATCAGCACAAATCCTGATCTCTCCTTAAATTTTCTTTTCTTGTAACACCATAGGACTTACTACTTTGATTCTTCCATAGGGTCAATGACTCCTGCTGTTATCATCTTATCCATCTCAACTTTTACTTTCTTCTTATATTTCAGATTCAATATGTAAGATCTTTGCTTGACTCGGTTTGCATCAGGCTTAAGGGAGATCTTCATAACTCCTAAATCTCCTACTATACCCTCAATTTCTGAAAAAATAGTGGGAAGCAACTCCTTATATTCATGAAGCAATTCTATAACATTTTTTACTGTCACTTCATCCCAATAATCTCCTATAGTTGCAAGCCTCATTTCCTCTTATGATCCTATACTTATCGTCTTTGTCTTTACTAGATTTGTTATATTTGGTATCTCTAGCTCAGGTCCATTTACTTCATGGTATCCTTCTGATTCTACTATGTCAATGTTTTGAGGATCCTCTTCTTCTTTCGCAATAAGTTTATGGAATTCTAGTGCATGTTATATCTGCACAGCCCAGTCAGGTTTCTGCAATGTTCTTGGAGCTAAATTCTCAAATATTTTCTTCTTAATTGTCTGAAGAGTTGAATCTATATATGGACAATAATATTTAAAGCTAAATGTCAATATAAATGCATCAACCATATCTTCCCAACTCACAATACTATGTCAAAGTTTTGTTTCCAGGTACCAGTTCTGAGGAATTGTCTCCAATGTATGAATGAACCCATGTACCCATTCTTGTTGTGGAATCTCCTTCCATGCTATAGTATATAACTGAATATGCTACCTCGGACTAGTTTCACCATCATATTTCAAGTCCATTTCTGACCAAATCTTATCCACATCAACCTATGACATTCCTGCCAACCTCGTTTATTCCTCTTATGAGTACCCCACCATCTAACAGGAGTAGGTTTTATGTATATATCCAAAGCTAAAAATATTTAAATTTCTGGAACCTATTCTTCCTATTCATCAAGAAAAATATTCACATCACCTAACACATCATAAGAAGGCAAGTTACATACCTCATATGTCATGCAGCGAACTAATTTAGTAACTCTTGCACAACACCTTGTAGATACTTCATGTAGCCTATTCTACCAATTCTCCAATTCCTCTTCTCAGTCTGATGCACAAGAAATGTAATGCTCCCAAAGTTAACTTGTCGTCTGTAGTAGGGTTAACAAAACCATGTTCCTTTGCTGTCAATTGATAAATATTATCTATATCAGTTGCACAATATTATCCTCTAATTGGCTCTGTATATCTCAGTCCTTTTGATGGATCCAAGGGAATAATTACCCTCATATTATTCCCTTCAAATATCATTTCTCAAGTCTTCTTAAGATTAATTACAGACATGCTATCAAATTCCCAATCAATTCCAGGAAATGCAGGATAGGGGTTATTATCATCCACAATTTCTATTACTTCAAATTCAATTGTAATTCGAACTCCAATGCCTACTATTACACTTGATAGTCTTCCTAAGGGGAAGATCTTCTCCTGTTTTGCAATCCTTAGCTAAACAGGTAACCACTGAAACTTTAGCTTACCCATTAACTCCCATGTCTACATCGTCACAACATTAGCCCTAGATCCCAGATCTAAAATAACGTGATCCATTTCATAGTCTCTTTTGTTAATGTAGATTGTTAACTGCACAAAACTCACTTCGCAATATTTCTTTAGACACACACAAATCTATCAATTCTTAAAACCTTCTACAACCTTTTGATCTCTTCATAACTTCATACAAGTTTGCAAAATATTTTAAAATACATACTTGGTTTGGTGAATCCCGATCTTGTGTCAAATCTTGTTCATGTGTCGAAGTTGATGCTATGTCACAGTTACTTTTCTATTTCAGCTATGCACTATATGTTGAAGCTCCAAGATCCACAAATCTTCACTTTTCTTCCATAAACACCTCTTTTTCCTTCTGAATATCAATGATAGGATCTTTTTTAGTAGTATTTCTAACCCATGCAGTTTCAGATTCTTTCTTTTTGTTCACTTTGTCATCATTAGTTGCAAATCCACTTCTAGTAACAACACTAATTCAAGGGTCATTGGTTCTTTTTTTGGCAATGATCATTTGGATATTTTGTGTCGGCTATTTGTTTCTCTTTTCTTGCATTTTTTCCATAAGTATCAGACATTCTTCAATTACACGATCAAAGGCTTTACAATACTTACATGTCATAGTGGGATTTTGATAATCTCTCGCAAAGTGTCTTGGTTGTCTGCAGTTATAGAAAATAACCTTCACACGTCCTCGACCTCTTCCTTGATAACCACCTTGACCACTGCGTTGTCCATTTTCTTCATGTCCATGTTCTTCCCCTTGCATTATATAAGTTTCAGCATCGTGTTCCATCATCAGTTAATAATCTCAATAATGGTTCTCATCATGTCCTGCCAATTTACAGAACTTGAAATATAGGTTCGTAGGAGTTTGCACATATTTTTGTAACACATAACAATATTCTAAGCGATGTTTGTCTCTATTTTTCATATCTCGTACCATAGGTTGGATCTGACATTTAAAGGATTCAGTGCTCCACTAGCCATGTAATTTTTGAAGAGAGGGCATCGTTCTTTAGAGTGGCCTTTTGATTTTCACTTCGTACACCACACTTCTTCTCTGACTTCTTTACTTTTCTTTATAACTTGTAATTGTAGAGTCAAATTTTCTAGCTGACTCTGAATTTGTTGCATACCTGCATTGGTATTTCCTATCGGTGAAGCTTCTAATTTCATCGCCAACTCTAGAGATTCGGCTTGAGTTTCTATCTTCTGTTTTTTCAAAGGAAATCTAATATGTGGTAGCAGTACAACTATGAACCATTCCTTATGTTGCTCACTTGATCCAATAATACCTTGATTCTCTAATAAAATTCCCAAACACACTCAATAGGCCTCTGTTTGCTCTTCTTTAACTTTGTGATGCACTGTGACTCAGACTTCAGCTTCTTAAATTATTTTACCAGCGTTGTTTTAATGTCTGTGAATGATTTGATCTGATCTTTTGAATACTTCATTTACCCTGTCAATGCTCTATCTCGGAATGTCATGACAAGTTGTACCTTCTCTATATTTTCATCATGGACCTAGTTCATTGTCCATACTGCTTCACATAAAAACCATAATTGTTGTGGATCTTCCAATCCAGTTCCTTTAAAAATAGGTAGCTTAATATCATCATCCATATTTTTTCTTGGAGGGGGAGGGGGAGGGGTATTCATAAGGTGAGGGGGTAAAGGGGAGTAGCCGAGGAAAACCAAAATTACCCTGATTACTACTTGATTCTAGCTTCGATGAACTTTCGGGCTAGAAGGGTGAATACTCTGGAGTTACTTCGACATTTTCAGGGAGGCTTTCTTCACTTTCACTCAAAATAGGGCTATAGTCTGTTTCTATGAAATTCTTCAGATCTTAGCCATGAGATCTCTTTCTAGTGTCTATTCTATATCTTTTTCCACTTCACATTGTTCGAGTCTCTTCTTCAGATCTTCTCCTAAACATAAGTAATCTAATAATATGACTGCATTCGTAAAATTCCCTTTTTATAAAAAAACATCTTAATCCAGGGTTTCAAATCTCTTAAGTACTTACCTCACGTCCTTTAAAAAAATTATCGTTCTGCTTCACCGTAGGACACAGTCGAGTCTACCATGAACTCGGTAATGAATCCTCCCAATATGCTATCAATCTAGAAATCAACAACTCTTGAAATCCTATTGTCAATGTTCTTGAGTCCCTGTATCAATTTAGGAGTCCACACCTTAGGGTTGTATCCTTTAAAACAATCCTTTCTTTCAGTCAACCTTAATATCCACTCGTACAACTCAACATAAAATGAACCAAAGAAAATTTTGTATTGGCATTCAAAAATATACTTCTATGACCACCTTTTAGATGACATATGATGGCTTTCATTCTCGTACTCTGCAAATTCTCGTTCCTTTTATTCTACCCAATCTTGAATTTCTTTCTTCGACAGATGCCACATAAACATATCCCTTAAATAGATCTCGGTCCCGAAAATGGAACCATTTGTTGGCTTAGGTTGGCCCGACCCAGGTTCAATTACTTACTACACACCAACAAAATCCTCAATCACTCGCCCTTTCGGAATTGACCTGCAAGAATATCGCGACCTCACCCGAAGTGACTATGGGAGGATGTAGAACCAAGTTTCTGCAGCCTTGAGGGATGATGCGATGTGGTATTTTTGTGTTTTCTAATACTTAACATTCATACATTACTTCACCACATTATATTCACCACTTAAAACATATCATATAAACCCTTAATCATTACTGCGCTGTAATAAAACTGCTATGTTACAACAACTAATAAGCATTAAACATGTGAAGACACAGATTTTACCATGCTTCATCCCAATGTGGGACCACATCCACAACAATTGTTTCTTATAATAGAGAATTTGTACAACAAACAGTTCTTAGCCTACACACTCAACTACAAGAAGTCTGCCCACTTAGCTGCGGACTTAGGCCTCTGTGCACTCAACTGTAGAACCTTGCCTTCCTTCCAAAGTACAGATCAATAAGATACAACCATAACACAGATCTGGATCATAAGATGATGATTCTCTTCTTTATTATTCATCCCTATATATACTATTACATTGAGGGATATATCATCGCAATACCATGGTCCATATATTATGGACTCCCCTAATACAAGCTACTATGGTCCAAAAGCCATTCATATTTTACAAAATAATATAGTTTTACAAAAAGGGAGAGGCTTCGACCTGCTTCAAATCCCATATACCGTGTCTTATATCTACTACGTGGTCCACTTTGGTGCTCTACTGCTCCACTACGCGCTCCAGTTCATGCTCCCCTTCAACCTTTACTTCACACTTTTCTCCCCAAAATGCGGAGTCTTCATCAAAATCTAGGCCAAGTTGGTTTGCACCCAACACCTTGACTTGATCAAACAAATCATTGATTCTCAGAAACAGGTACTCATTTTTAATAGTTAATTTATTTAGTTTCCTATAATTGATACATATGCACATGGTCTCATCTTTCTTTCCCACAAACAACACTGGGGCTCCCCAAGGTAATACACTTGGGTGAATGTACCCTTTATCTAGCAACTCCTGTAACTACATCTTAAGCTTTGTTAATTTAGGTATACTCATTCAGTAAGGGGATTTCAACATTGGGGTGGCTCCTGGAACTAACTCTATAGTAAAATAAATCTCTCTTTTTGGGGGAAACCCAAGAATTTCTTTCGTAAATACATCCACGAATTCTTGGATAACTGGTATCTTTTCCAGAGTAGCCATCTTATCTTTGGAATTAGTGTAACCAACCTGTACAATGTAAATTTGATATCCCTTCCATATACATTTTCTTAATTAAGTATTTGTGATAGGATGTAATCTTATGGCTCTCTTGATATGCTGAATTTATTTTATAATACCTTCATCGGTGAGGAAACTGATATATTTGTGTTTAAAGTTTACTAAGGACAAATTTCCTTCTAACCAATCCATACCTATAAGCACATCGTATGATTCTAAGGGTAATACATTTAAATTCACATTAATTTGTTCCCCTACTAAGTCAACATGACAACCTTTTGCCTTGGTTGTCACCCTCATTTTTGCCCCAGTGGCCAGGTTCACTAACCATGAATTCTTAAATTTAACTCTTTGTAAATGACAGAATTCAACAATTTTTTGACTAATGTAACTTAGTCCCACACCAGGGTCTATTAAATTAGAGACAGGATGGTTAGCTTCTAGCCACTTCCCCAACTGTACAATCTTCTTGAATGTTAGCAATTGGTTCAGGTCTCATGCAATGGGGATGATTTTTATAATAGTGGGGTTCTCCATAACCTTGACATTGCAAGGGAGGTTTCTATGTCTGGCCTGATTCTGGCTTGCTTGACACTTCAACTTGTTTGTCTTCACCTTGCGATTTGGGTTTTCACTGGTTTCTTCCTTGATATTCATTTCACTTCTTTCTAAATGCAATTTTAGTTCCTTTAACTTTTGCAATTTTAATGTTTTGGGAATTATTTTTCCGCCTTTTTTCTTGGCCACCCTTTACGACCTTCTCCCTTTTGTTTCATCTGCTGGTAGAAAATTCAAACTTTTTCGACGACTTCATCCATCATCTTTGGATTGTCGAACTATAACCTTTCCTTCATAAGGTCTGGTAAGCTACTAATAAATCATTATACCTTTGCTTTCTCCTCATGAATATATGGTGCATATCTCAATAGAGAAGTAAACTTAGTTACAAATTCATCCATAAATTGTTGTCGTAATTTCAAATCATGAAACTCCTTTGTCATCTCATCATAAAACCATTTTGTTAAGTATTTATCTTTGAAATACTTCTAAAAATTGTCCTAAGTTACTTCTTGCTCATCAATGCCTCACATTGTTTAAATTTCTTCCCACCGTAAATTGGCTTTACCCTATAGCTGATATATTTCCAATCTAGCCTTGAAGTTTTCATCATATTCGTAGATTTGAAAGTATTTATTTATATTTATCCAATGCGCCTCAACAACATCTTCCAATTCTCTCTCAAATTTTGGTGGTTTATTTTTTTTTAATTCTCCCCACAATTCAACTTTTTGCCTCTTAGTTTCTCTTCCTCCCAAGGAATTCTCATATTCTTCTTCATGGTCTAGTAGACCTCCCTCTACATCTGGGTGGTCCTCTCCTTGTCGGTGCATCTCAACTCTATTCCCATCGTCCAAACTGGATTCCGGTTTTTTTTATTTGTCGGAGAGGCTCTTCAAGATTCTTTCTTGTTCCAATCTCAGCCTCTCATTATCCTCTCTTAAATTCTTCATTTATGCTTGGAGTTGTTGGACTATCTCTAATAACAATGCATTTGTGTTGGGAGTTTATCCTCCCAATTGAACCCACATCTCTAAGTTTCCTTTCATGTGGGGCACAAGTCTAGATCTAATTGGCGGTCCCCTAGGCAAAGTTTTTCCCACTCCCCTTCACATGTTGCTTCCCCTACGTAAGATCAATACCAATTTTACTCCTTAATTTCCCAAAGATGCCACAATGTTGCAACCTAGACTCTAATACCATTTGTAACATACAAACACATCTCACACATAAAAAATAAATAAATAATATATATATTACTTTAAATTTTTACCTTCATAATAATTTCCTCCCAACTTACTATATTAACATACCTCATTTGACATCATTATTGATTGACATCCAACATCATAAAATTTTAACTATTAAGCATATTACAAGATTTAAGTACTAAATACATTGCAAGTTTGGAGCAGCCTCGAATACTATTTTTTTATTTGGAATCAATTTTGCATTGGAAAAATGTTAATTATATTGTTTTATGTTTTAACTCCCATAATGTATGTTTGACTCACACTTATCACTGTCAACTTAATGTTTAACCCTGCTTGTTCCATGGTACTGAGGCATCTCGAACGTTCTTATCTTGAGGTGTGATGACTCACATATCAGTTGACGTGTGGTAGTTCCTCCACCATAGATTGACCACCACATGATCCAACTATAGAGAGCATCGGATGTTGGTTAGGATAACCAATTTCTCAGGCCCTCAACGTTCGTCCTCCCATTTTTCCGCACCCTCGGCGACTCTTCGATCTGCATTGTGCTTCATGAATTCTAGAATAATGAAGGTTCCACTAGAAGGTATCTCCTTTAATATTCATAGAGTACTGAGCTACTCCCTCATTGTGTTACTTGTTGTATTTTCACTCACTCTCGTATACATTCTACACATGTTAGGGTTTACACAACAGTTCTATGCTCTGACATTTATCTATAGTTGTGAACACTATGGTAAGTTCTGCCCGGAACTCGTATTATCATTTGTGTGGTTCTCTGAGCTTGTTTTGCTTAACACCATGAAGAACTGCCTCTACTCAGGTTTTCCAAGAACAAGGTCTAGATTTTTGACTTCTCCACAGGTACTACATTTCTCATTGGTTCCTAAAAGGGTTACTCATATTACCAGGGTTTTTCTTCGTTTCAGCTGAATATGACTATACACTAATTTTATTCCTCATGTTCCAGGGTTTTGCAAGTAAGCTTGGGGACTGTTTCATTCCATGCACTAATTTTTTCGGAAGGAAATCTTATAGTCGGTCCACAGAATAAAACACTTTTCATCGTTTACTCTACTCTAGGTTCCAAATTTTCCTATCTTTGGATTCTGTGTGTTTCTATTCCATTTTGTTGTGTGGGTTATGGTTATTAGGGTGACCCTATAGAGTGTGATAAGAATTACATGTATAGATGGGAACTCTACACAGAGTCTTTAAGATGTTGGGTCCTTTGTTTTATTTCCGTAAACTTAATTTTTAATTGTGTGAGACATAAAATGGTCTCGTTATGGTTGAAGAAAGATATAGTAAACCCTTGTGATTAATAACTTCCAGGTTTCTTTTTTTGAGCATTGTAAATATGGGAGTCCTGTCTTGTTACTGTAATTGAAAGATTACACTTATTTATATTTGGATAATTATATCTATATCATAATTTTTTTGCACTATTATTAGTTTCATCATCTTGTACATAATCAATTTTTCATTAATTGGTACTTAAATATTATCTTGGAAACAATTTATTGTTCAATGCTGTGTGTTGTGTTTAAATATTGTTTTCTGGTTTTTATACTGTACTCTTCAACATTTTTGTGTATTTTTCTCCCACTTCATGGTAACTGAGAGAGGTCAGGACCTATATCTGTGACCTCCCTTGGCCCACATGGTAACCACATAGAAATAAATGTAAACCCTAGAATGGTTCTGTGTATTTCCAAGTTGGATAGTTGGAACTCAACTAGAGGTTTTGATTTCACAGACTTTAAAAATAGTGCCATATCTGTTTTGTACTAACTTGCCTTTATTTTCATTACACGGTTATACTACCTCCTTGAATTTCTAAGTGAGCTGTGATTATATAGTATCTCAAGAGTTATTATTAATTATACTGCGAGTTGCGTTATCTAAAGGTCTAAACTTTCTAGGTTTTCATCTTCAATAGGATGTTTTGTGACCAGGTCACATCTTAACCAATGTTCTTGTTTATATTTACAACATTATCATTTATGTATTTTACATCACTTTCATATTTCTCTTTTACCCTAGCCCAAACTAACAGATTCAGAATAACATTTACAAATTTCTCAACAATATTTGCATCGTTCTTATTTACAATAATAACCCTTATAGAAAATTGTATTTCTAATTGACAAAAATATGTTTAACACTTATCTGCATCAGTAGAAATTTGTCTCGAAACGCAGCTAAGAAAATACCACACCTTCCATCCAATGAAAATGGCTATTACGTTTAGTTCTCCCCCCAAGCTCTTAACTTTCGAGAACATATTATTGAAACTGTAAATTCACAAGCATCAAGGTCCAACCCAGCGTAGAACACATAGACTTCGATCTATTATCAGAGTTTCCATTCGCTCAAGTCCAGATCAAGAATAATCCTTAGGTAGCATCCCGCCTTACCTTCCCAACGTCATGTTCAAGTAATTCACTTCTCCCTAGATGTTTCTCCTCTCATGCTAAATAACCCCCTTTTCTTTTACCATGAGATATTTTATTTCCCAGGAGAGATGAGAGAGTGATTGGAAGTTTGAATTCATTTAGGGTCTTTTCCCAAGAATTTCAAGACTTGTCTCCATTCCTATTAATAATAAAAAAAACTAATGATTAACTTTATCATTCAAAATTCACTTGGCTTTTTCTCTAAGCCATAATTATTGGAGTTTCATAATAAATGATAGTAAAGTTAAATGTGTACAACACTGGGGGGGTGTTACACTCAAATAAACTTCGGTTATTAAGTAGCCAATGTGAGGAATTCCAAGCCCTCCAAAACTCTCTACAAACATTGAACCCTATTATATTCTTATAACTTTGCATACAGAAGGATTCTTATAACTTCACGTGTTAAAAAAAACTACAACTAGACAAAAGTACTTAACTAAATAATCCTACAGAATGATGAAAAAATATTTGAACTGAGGTGGTTTTTACATAATGATGAAAAATTATTTGAACTAGGGTTTTTAAGAATGATTGGAATTGTACCAATTGATTTACACCTAGTATATGCAATATTTGTAATATTACATCCATTCATTAAGTGTGAGTGTACCTTATTTTGGAGTTTCCAGTGATTAACTGCATTGAATGAGTGATGGGTGTTGAAATATTATTAAAATTAATTTGTTTGTTAATTATTATTAATTAATTATTAATTGATTATTAATTTAAAATTAATATTAATTATTAATTTGACGGCTAAATATTGTTCAATGGTCTAAAATTAAATTTAAAGGTGCATAATAGTGCAAAGTAACACCTAAAATATATAGACATGTAAATTGAATTGAGTTGCAGCCAGATTTGAAACGATCTCTTGAAGCTACCACAAGAATGAAATAATATGTAATCATATTATTGATCACATATTATTGATCATATTATTGATCTCCTCCTATAATTTTTTTCATTGTAAATGACAGAATATGCTTCTCTTCTGCTTCGATTTTCATAGAAGTGTAACTTGTATTTTGGACCATATTTTGTAATCAAGAAACACCATTGTATTTGTATTTGGAAATACAAATACATACACCTCTTGTTTCATGAAAATCGACCTCCATATGCTTTACACATAGATATTTCCTCTTTAACCGGGTACTTTGTAAGTCTGCTATTTCAAAAATATAATGACGATGAAGGGGTGCACCGTTAAGGCTGCGAGTAGCAAAGGCGACTAGGGTTTACGTCAACTGTTGCGGGTTTCTCTCCATGGATCGGTGTAGAGGAGGGAACTCCACTCCCTCCTACAAGGATGCAGTGGCCAACAAGGGTAAGAAGCCTCTGGAGAAAGGAAAAGGTGACTCAGAGGAAGGAAGAAAAAACAGGGAGGAGGAATCAGAAAGTATGAAATCGAAGGAGAAGGATGGCACAAAAGACAAGGAAGAAAATGACAAAATACAGGGAACAAAAGAAAAAAATCAGAAGAGTCAGTGCAAACCCAGAGCTGAAATTACTCGTAGATACCCACTGAAAAAGCTTTACAAACATGGATACCACTGGAAGCCCAAAGGCAACATTGATCTACATCTGGGGTCCAAAGGGTTCTTTACTGTGGTGTTCACTAACATTGAAGATAAAGACAGACTGTTTGAAGGTGCGCCCTACTTCTAGGCAGTAGCAGTGCTCTATATGTGGCCATGGATGATGAACTTCATTCCAGAGTGGGAAACTTTTACTTCAGATCTGGTTTGGGTAAGACTCTATTCTCTACCTCTTGACTATTAGCAAACTGAATCCCTTGCAGCCATAGGCAATAAATTAGGATGGTTTATCAAAGCCTCTAAAGCCACAAGGAGGTGAAAATACACATATTTTGCTAGGATCCATGTGGAAATGGACCTATCTGGAGCTCTTCCGGATGAACTCATCTTGGAGGTTTTTGATGAGAAATGGGTGCAAACAGTCGACTACGAACATATTCCATTTAGATGTCGCATATGCCATGAACATGGGCACCTTGTAAGAGACTGCTCCCTCAGTAAAGTAGAGAACAAAAGCAAGACAAACACAATTAAAGATACAAATAGCTTTCACAAAGTAGTTCATAAAGATAAAAGTGGTAAAAAAGGGCCAAAGCAACACCAAGCTAAAGGACAAAAGGGTAGTTAGAACCAGTTCCAAGTTCTAGAAGAGGAGGAAGAAATATCAGTAGAAGATCAAGTAATGAATGAAGATTACGAGAAGAAGGAAAAGGATAAAGAAAGAGATCAGACAAAGGAAAATGAAAAACAAAAGGGGATCGTGCTAAATGAATCAGAGCTGGAAATGGATCAGAAAATGACCCAGAGTGATATGGATATGGAGGTCAATGAGCTTCAGAAGATTATTGACAAAGAAAACCTGGATCTAGAAGGGTTCTTGGCTCAGGGAACAATGGGTGGGGTAGAATCACTACCACAAGAAGAGCTCCATTGAATACAATAGCTATTCTTATGGAAAACCCAAGCAAAGGGTTTCGAAGGAGTAAATAACATTAAAAGATAGAGCAATGACAGCATGAAAGCAGTAAAAATGACTCTGGGGTTAGCACTAAGAAATCCAGGGAAAAAAAGAGGCAAGAAAAAACAAAACGAGCTACTGATGGAATGTGGAAAGCTTATGGTGGACTCAGGTAAGATGAAAGACCTAATCAATTACTCTACCAATATTTAATTATGAAGTTCACAACTTGGAATATTAGAGGTCTTGGTAGCAAGAGAAAACATAGAATGATGAATAATAGAATGAAACAGGCAGCTCCGGATATAATTTTTGTCCAAGAGACAAAATGCTCCATTCAGAAATTAAGGCAAATTCATAGTAAATGGCTTAGTAGATTTGAGTTTCTAGAAGTTAAAGCAAAAAATATAGCAGGGGGTATCCTCACACTCTGGAACCCCAAAAAATTGGAAAAATTGATGCAGAGGCATCAAGGAATTATTTATCAGTTGTTATACAGCCAGTAGGATACAGGGACATGTACCTAGTCACGAATGTTTATGGCCCTCAAAGGTTAGATGATAAAATTAGGTTCATAGATTCCTTGGTGGATCTATGAATCAGACATGCAGGACTACCTTGGATCCTAGGAGGAGACTTCAATATGATCAGATCTCTCTCGGAGAAAAAAGGGGGTACAAGAGCTCTAAATAAAGATTCCTTAGCCTTCCAAATCTTTTCAGAAAGCATGATGCTTGTTGATATTGAGACAAACAATGGCCTCTGTACATGGAACAATAAAAGAGGAGGGGACTCACAGGTAGTCTCTGAGCTAGACAGATTCATGATCTCTGAGGATCTCATGCTTATAGACAAGGACATAATAGCAAGAATTCTTCCCTTTGGAGGTTCAGATCACTGGCTGGTTCAAATGGAAATCAAGGGCATAGGCACCCCAAGAAATAGACCTTTCATATTTGAAAACATGTGGCTTTCTCACCCAGAATTCATTAGCAACATTGAAGAGTGGTGGGCAGAGGATCTACAAACTCAAGGATCAACAATGTTCCCACTTCACAAAAGATTAAAGCACATCAAGCTGAAGCTTAAAGCCTGGAATAAGAATGAATTTGGTAATATTGTTGTAGGAGAGAAAGCAGCGGAAAATAAAATAATGGAGCTCAACCAAGCTTTGATCAAGGAAGGCTTTGACAAGGACAAAAATGACCAAGTAGAGAAACATCACCAAGAATTGGAAAAGCTGTGCAATCAACAGGAAATTTTTTGGAAAGAAAAATATAGAGTTCAATGGCTAAAAGAAGGAGAGCGAAATACTAAATTTTTCCATAAATCCACTATAGCAAATAGGACTCACAACAGAGTCTCTTCAATCAAGGACACAGTTGGGCAGATACATCAATCTCGTGAGGAGATAGAAGCAGTGTTAGTTAAGCACTTCCGATGTATTGCTTAGGAAAACACTTTAGATAGGGTTCCTTTCATCGAGGACCTCATTAAGCATATCCCCAAGTTGGTATCCAGAGAGGATAACTATAATCTCAATAGATCGATAACTGAAAAGGAGGTTAGTGAGTTCCCCAAGGAAATGAAAAATGGTAAGGCTCCAGGTCCGGATGGTTTCAATGTAGATTTCTTCAAATCTTGTTGGAATATTTTCAAAGAGGACATTATAAGGGTGGTGGAAGACTCCAAGTTGAACATAACCATTTTGAAAGCTCTCAATACCTCCTTTATCTCCCTAATTTTGAAGCAGGATAATGCCCAAACTCCAGAGAGGTATAGACCCATTGCTTTATGAAATGTTGTTTATCAGACAATTTCCAAAGTTGTGGCCAATAGACTCAAACCTTTACAACCTTTGTTGGTATCGGGGGAACAATCAAGTTATGTGGAGGGCAGACAAATTCTATATAACATCATACAAGCACACGAGGTGGTACACGCGTTAACCAGTGAAAGGAAATTGAGTATGATAATGCAACTCGACATAGTCAAAGCATACGATAAAGTGAATTTGACATAAATCAAGAAAGTACTTGCAGCATTTGGTTTTGATCATAATTGGATCAGATGGGTCATGGCCCTGGTGACATCCTCCAGCTTTTCAATTTTAATTAATGCTCTCCCTCTGAATTTTTTTTGTCTTCTAGAGGACTTAGACAGGGATATCCACTCTCTCCTTTTCTCTTCATCCTCATAATGGAAGGCTCGGGCAGTCCATCAAGCATGCTAGAGCAACTGGAAAAATTCAAGGACTCCAACTTTCGAAGAATGGTCAAGTTGTGACTCATCAATAGTTTGTAGATGACACCATGCTACAGGGAATTCCCATGGTCAACGAAGTGCTAGCATACAAATAGATTTTTAAAGACTTTGCTTTGGCATCAGGTATGGAATTTAATCTTTCCAAATCAAAAATATTTTTCTTTAATACACATATAGCCATCTAGAGAACTGTCTCCAGAGTCCTTAGATTTCAAAGAGACGCTCTCCCCTCTAAGTATTTGGGTGTTCCTCTAATGGTGAAACCTATGCTCAAAAGCATATGGGAACCGTTAATCATTAAGATGCAAGATAAGGTCAGGAAATGGGCAAACAAGTCTCTAAATCTAGCTGGTAGACTGATTCTCACAAAGGCAGTGCTCCAAGCTATCCCTATCTTCATGTTATCAGCTCTCCCAGCTCCAAAAGGAGTTTTACAGCAATTTAGAAACATCCAAAGTGACTTTCTCTGGGGCAAAGAGGAAACAAGGAAAAAATGGGCTTTAGTCTCATGGGATAAGATTTGTAAACCCAAGAATCAAGGAGGCCTTGGATTGGATGATATAGAGATTCTAAGTAAGGTTCTAGGGTCCAAACTTTGGTGGAGGTGGGTTAAGGATCCTAAGGCTCAATGGGTAAGCATCTGGAAGGAAAAATATGCCAGTGTATGGCTTTCCCATGATATCATAAGAATGTCTGGAAACATAAAGGGCTCTCCCATATGGAACAAGGCCTGGGAGAATAGAGAGGTTGTCCAAAAAAACAGTTTCTGGGAAATCAGAGATGGAGATCTGACACTATTCTGGGAGGAAAAATGGCAACAAGAACCAACTCTTTTGAGAGAGGAATTTATGGGTCTCAAACAGGAGACATACAACCAAGGATTATTGAAATTCAAGGACTTTTGGGAGCATTCTAACAATACAGAAAAATGGAGAACATGGAAAAAAATAGATGGCAGAGAGAACAAGACCCTAAATAGTAAAGCAGAGACCCTTAAGAGGTTGTTGGATCAAAGGATGATTTTAGTTACTGAAGGGCAGGATCAACTAAGATGGGGCATCAACAAACAGGGCAACTTTAACATTAAGGAAGCAAAAGGTATTCTCCTTGGGCTGAAATCCCAAGCTACGGATAGAACTTGGCAGAGGCTATGGAGGCACAAGGGCTGGATGAAGATCAAACTCTTTATGTGGTTGGTTCACCATAGGAAAAGATTAACCTAGGATAATATCAGGAAGAGAGGAATGCTGGGACTCTCCAGATGCCAACTCTACGAAGTCCAAGAGGAGACCATGGAACATCTTCTCAATAGCTGCATTTTCACCTCCAAGTTATGGGATTTTTTTGCCACCATCTTTAAACAGTCAGATAGAGACAAAGGAAGAATCACTAAAACCCTAATCAATTAGAGGAATAATTTTTCGGATTATGAAGTTCTTAACTCTGCCTGGGCTCTGTTTCGAAGTTTCATCATATGGAATGTGTGGAAAGAGAGAAACAGAAGAATCTTCAAAGAAGAGAAGAGTTCCTCTCTTCGATTGTTGGAGCAGATCTCAAAACAACTTAAGGAGAAAATCATCACTACAGTTAGGGATCTCCCTAAAAATCCTCCCTCAGAAGTAGAGTTATCAATTCTCAGGTAGTTAGGCATGCAGGTGCTTAGTCCACAAGGTATAGACAGGAAAATAAATATGAGGGAACTGGTCAAGGATTTCTAGAATCCTGCCCCGGAAGGCTTTTTAAAGTATAATATTGATGGGGCTTCAAAGGGAAACCCGGGCATGGCAAGCTTGGAGGGGTTCTTAGGGATGAAAACAGAAGCATCAACTCCCTCTTCTATGGTCATCTAGGAAAAGCCACCAACAACATGGCAGAATGAATAGCATTGGAAAAAGGTTTGGAATTTCTAAAATAGAACAATTTCCAAAATGTCATAATAGAAGCTGATTCAGATTTAGTCAACAACGCAGCCAAGAGAATCAATCATGGAACAGGGCCGAAGAAAGTTACAAAACATTGGAGGCTAGTACGGATTCTCTAGAATATTCAAGGACATCTTCAGGGATTGCACACTCTTAGATTCATCCATGTGCGTCAAAATGCCAACAAGTTGGCTGATATTATAGCCAACCAAGGTGTCATATGTAAGGATAGTAGAATTTCGATGGATTGGCTTGCAATGTCGCTGAGCAACCTAAAAGAACTTTTCCGTAACCAGGAGGATGAGGACAAAGAAGTGTATAAGAACAAAACTCGGGAAGCTATTTCACAATGATCAAATTTTGGCAAGATTCACTTTCTTGGTCTAACAAGCCTATGATGGAAGACTGGTCAGGGTTGGCCTCAAAAATTGTGGGAATCTCTTCCCTACTTAGCCCCGGAGTCAGGTGCAAGGTTATCACGATCAGTAGGGAGGTGGAAAGCAACAAATGATGGTGGGAAACATATAACATTTTTTAGTGGCAGGACACAAAGCCGCCTCCAAAGTGGTTTAGGTATGATCGCACCGCTTATATATGGAAGGCGATATTGAATTTTGGGCAGTGATTCCATTCAAATCTTGATGCGTGGATGATGGTTGTGCCTGAAAACCACCCTCATCGCACTCTAAGGTGTGATCACTTTGGCCGTGCGTTGCGCAGCTCTGTTGTCCAATGGGATTAAGTTGATCAACAATCGGGATTGATCAAGTGGTTTGGTGGGGTCCGGGGGTTATCCTTCGGGTTTCTTCATGGTGCGAAATGGATCTCAAGGGTTGGATTTCATAAGAAGATTGGACAATAGAGATTTAAAGGTAGGATTAGGTTTTTGATGGCATGCCTTGTGAGGGGAGGGTTCTCGAAACCTGTGATTCTCGTTGTTTATTTTTGTATGTTCCCAAATGGTTGTTTATTTTTGTTTGTTTTTTTTGGGGTTTGAGGGCTTAGTATCTATTGATCTCGCTCCTTGCAAGCCTATAACCACACAGTTTGGTGGCTTGATGTAAATTTTGTAAATTATGCTTGTTTTAATGGAATAGAAGGCACTACTCTTGCTTAAGCAAAAAAAAAAGAAGGGGTGCACCGTTAAGCACTCCCCTCCATTGACCAGTATTCCCTCCATGCAGCCAACCATTTGTCTGGGCCACGGTCAGCCTTTCCTTTTGATCCCGTCACCTTTTCTTACTGCCCTCTTACACCACTTCATTCCTCCTTCAACTACATGGCCCAACCCATTGGCCACCACCTTGACCACGTGGCTTTCACCCAAACTTGGTGCCTCCTAAAACCACATGGCTCGATTGATTGGGCTACCCTCTTGTTGGCACCATAATCAACCTGAATCCCATCCTTAGTTTAACCAAAACTAAATGAGTCGTCTAATAAGGTGGAAGAATTGCCCAAATGGCCAAAAGTGGCTGGAATCTCAGCAAAAAAAATTCAAAAAATCTTGTAGGGGCAGTGTTTGAATCATGTTTTTGATGGTGGAAATGGATTCATAACCATCAAAAACGTCTAGGACACTTAAAATTTTGAGGTTTAACAACTATAACTTGGATTTACAAAAATCCTTGTCAGATTTTCTCTAAATATGACCAGAATTTCCATAACTTTTCAGGCAACTCCTCCGCCTCGTTAGACTACGTGAAAACTAAATGCGCATTTTTCACACATCTTTCTTGAACTAATTTTTTTCTTTAATTTTTTAATAATAACGTCACTTTCCCCTCATGTTTTTTTTTATCATTTTCATCACATTAATAATCATATATTTTTGAGTGAGTCTAATAGTTAAGAGAATGTGTTTCTTCTTAAGAAGTTACATGTTAAAAACTTGAGAGACAGAGTATGTATGCCTTCGCAAATTTAATAGTCAATCACTACGCGAAGATGAGTCCCTTGTCCTACAAACAAATAAAAGAGTCTCATACACCAATTTAATGTCTGGCTTAACCATAATCTAACAATAATAACAATAATAATAATCTCAGTGTCATTAACTCAACAACCAATTACCAAACGCATGGTATGACATGTTAAAAATTTGAGAGATAGAGTATGTATGGCTTCGTAAACTTAAGAGTCAATCACTACGTGAAAATGAGTCCCTTATCCCACAAACAAACAAGAGAATATCATACACCAATTTAATGTCTAAAATAATAATAATAATAATAATAACAAATGTCATTAACTCCAATTACCAAACACATGATATGACATTGGTGGCTGCATAGCTCTTTTCATTCCGTCTCACATTATATCTTTATGTTATACCTTTATATGTCCTCAACATTAAGCTAACTCAATGCAGGGCATCATGTATAGCTAGAAAGTACTAACTTTGTCCACTCAATGTCACATTATATCTTTATATCTAGTCAAAACTCATGCAAGGCATATTGTGTAGTTCCTTGGAAAGTAGCAGATGTCACTTCAAGCCTAAGTTTCAACAATCAATTTTGGAGATGAATTTTAAACTGACTAAATAATTCTATTATATTATTTTTTAGTTTAATATAGTGTTTTTTGTTTTAAAGACAAGTAGGTTTCATTTTCATTTCTGAATCTTTTTGGGTCATAATTTGAACCTTCAAACTTTTTTTTAATATCCTTTTTATAAAATTTGATAAATTTTCAAGATTTATGATATGGTAATTTGGTTTTTTTAAATACTAATATAAAGCTATAAGTTATTTTAGTTTATTTTTCATTTTATTTTCTATTTTGACAAAATTACTTATGGATTTGATTAATTAGCACAAATAATTATTTTTAGAAATTTTAGTTGAAGGATCTACTCAAGAGTAAATGGTTATATTGGATGACTATAAGGTTAGATATTAGACCAATTGATGTAAAGAAACATAAAAGATGACTTAATTGTAATGATAAAGCTAGAGTTCTAATTGGCATGACTTTCTCGAAGGATCTTTGAATTTCACATTCAATTTATTATTACAGCACATATAAGGAATTGTTGAAGTTTGAACAACTCTATAAAAATCAATTTGATATGAACTCATCAACCTAAAAATCAACTCATCTTTCTTGATTTGACAATATTTTCTTTTGAAATCGAGTACTATTATAGAATTTAACATCTTAAGACTTCAACTTGGTGGTTGTGGAATCAATAGTATAAATGATTATAAACAATAATTGCAATTCTTTCCAAACTCAAATCTCCTTTTGATATTTGTGTCCATACCTTTTCATTCAACTAAAGATGCATTAAAAGCCAGTTTTAACATGCCAATTTTTTATCTACTTTGTGATAAATTGACATGTGTATAAGATAATCTCTTGCATATGAGTGCACTTGACACAAATACTAAGTAGAAATCATTGTTTTCTCATGATCACAAGGGCTTCAAAGCCTTCAACAAGCTATTTAGAAAATCCAATTAGAGCATGAAAGCCAAGCCACCTATAATGACTCCTCCACATCTAAAGTATCAAAAAATTACTACACTAAAGGAGAAAAAGCCTCTTAAGTGTTGGAAATAATACTGAGAGGGGGGGGGTGGGTGAACCAGTATTAGCAAATCAATATAACTTTTTCATTTCATACTCTAATTCATATACGCTAATTCAGTTAAGGGAACCCGCGTGTACATGCAACTACGTTTAATGCAACTCGCGTATATCCAGTAAACTTATGATTCAGTTAATCCATCATATGTTGATCTTTAATTAGTGCATCAGAACTTTATTAACCATATAAACAGTAAACAGGTGCAGTAAAATAGAAAAGATCATCACACATAAGAATCACACATGAACACCATGATGTAAGGTGGAAACCAAATGTGGGACAAAAACCACCTACTGTCGTCTTCCTTTAATATAAGAAAAACTTGTTTACAATCTTGTACTAGCGCAGACTCATACCAGTACGCAGGCACCCACCTGCAGAAGGCTACAACCTTCTCTCATTCTCTGGCTACTACTGGAAGGGAGCTACAACCCCCTGGCTCTTGTACTAGCCAATATATTTACTAGTATGTAGGCGTCCGCCTATAGAAGGCTACAACCTTCACTCTTCCTCCAGGGACCACGTTTCATCCAATTTTCATACTGGACCTATCAACAACATTGATACTCAAAACTACACCTACATCATCAATCTTTGAATTACCCAACACTGAATCACTGGAACCCTCTTATCAAAACACAGTCACCATAACACAGAGCAGAACACAAAACTCTACAATACCCACTAGAACCAACAACAACCTCAAATATCATGTATATGCTACTCTAATGAATGAAACTAGTGTGTATATGCTCTTTTACAAAAGCCAACCAGCATACACATATCTGAACTATTCATAAAGGATAAAAAATACGTTAATTTTCAGATCTGAACTATTCATACCATATAATGATAATGCATTTTAGTCTTCATGATCCTGGTCCATCAACCTTCATTCGCCACATAGGTGCATCCTTAGCAAAGTATCACAACCAATAACCTACATTCTGGATCTCACACTTCATCAGATATTCAATACTTGCTCATCTTGCACCCCCTGGCCTAATGATCTTCTCCTTCTTATATAGGTTTAGGCCTCTCTTAATAGCATGGTCCAAAACCATGTAGGACCAATACCTTGGACCCAATACCTGGGGTCAATACCTTGGACCAAATACCATGGACCAATACTTAGTTTTCCAACATGTACGTGCATTTCCTTCTGTGAAAGTGACTGTGTACATTATATGCTTCTTGTGGTCTACTAACTCGTGTGTATACGCACCTTTGTGACGGTGAACCTGCATATACCTCTTTCTGATCATTAATTCTTTGCTATTGAGCTGCTGCACTATGATCTGTCATCTGAGTGAGTTTCCATCAAGGACAACACCTGTATCATAATGCCAACAATCTCCCACTTTGGACTTGATGGCAACAATAGCACCAAGTCACTCTCCCCCTTTGACATCAAGGGAAAAGGGTGGTCCAAGATATTCTCTCCCTTTGATATTCATTATGATGTCCATACTCCCCCTAAGTACATGATGAAATCTCTGATTAAGCCCTCCCTTTGTACATGCTAAGATGTACTAAACCATGCTTGCTCCCCTTGAGCACATGTAGAGTCTTTTATTACAATGACTAGCAATCTAAACAAGACCATGACAGTCATCAACAACTATCATACACCATATATGATTTGCACCATCAGCAACCTGTAACCTACAATACCATTTTCTTGACCAACCAAAAATAAGTAGCAAGATGTATAAGCATCATCACTAGATACTTCTAACCATAATGCCAAAAATGCATTATTCAAAACATATGCTCCCCCTGAACCTATGCCAACCAACACATACCATGACCGAACCATATCAGACTTCTTTTCTTGAGTCTATTCTGCTGCTTTTTCTTCAGAGCACCATATCCATGAATGTGCAACCTCTAACTCACGTATATACACAACTTCACTTCATAATAGCTACGTATGAAAATTTGAATACTAAAGTTTTACACTTTCAGCTTCCCCTGGGTCTGTCATGTCTGCAACCTGAGATATGCCACAACTTTTTTACAATAATTTTATTTTCTTCAATACCTGGGATTGAGATGATGTATGCTTCTTTTCGTTTGGTGTCTGAATTTTTCTCCTGCACTCCTTTACTTTATGTTCTAACTTGTTACACCAATAACATCTTACATGTTTCATATTCCTTTTATTGCAATCGACATCTTTGTGACCAAACATATCGCAAGAAAAACTATATCCCTTAAAATACTTGGAAACTAACGATCTTTCTGTGTGACGGCCTTAAACCATTCTACTTCTACATCTTGCTACAACATGTCCAATGTTATGACATACATAGCACTCAACATTATTCATCTAAGAACATAACCGACTATCACTTCCATAGTTTGGAGTAAAATATTTTCTTTGACGGATTTCTTTCCTTGGTTGTTGATGTGGTTGACCTCTTATCTCCTTGTTGAGCATTTCAGGTTTTTCATTAGAGTTCCTTGCATACCCTAAGAGCTAGATTCACCTTCAACAGGTTCATGAAAACCAAGACCAGTTTTGATAGCAGGGGATCTTTGACTACTAAGAATATCATCCAAAATATTAGTATTGTCTTGAAATCATAACAATTTATCCTTTTCTTCGAATTTACCTTTTAAGATATTTACCTCAACCTAATGTTTCTCTTCCTGTTGTTTCTTCAAGATTTCTACAACCTTTCTTCCTTCTTCCACTTGTTGTCTTAATTCGAGAACTTCATGTTCTTGTTCTTCAAGAGCTTCTTCATTCTACCTTTTTTATTCTTCAAGATCTTCTTTTAGAGAGAGGATCTTGGATTCAAGTCTCTGGATAGTTATACTCTTACCATTTATTTCATTTTTTAATGATATCACTACATCCTGTAGCCGCTCTCTTACTCTTGTTACCCCCTCCAGCTGAACTTTCAATTTGGTAACTTCTTCCTTTTGTACGTCATCATTTTCATATGCCATGAGAAGTTTAATTTCTTGATTGTCTTCATCACTATTGGACAAGCCATCACTACCATCATGAGTATAAGAACTTCTATTACTTTCTTCATATATATTTCCTTTATTATGAGGGTATCTAGCAGCGTAATGACCAACTCTACCACAAGAAAAACATTTGAAAGGTAGCTTACCTTTGAACCTTCCAGAGCCTCGTTGAAGTTTCTTGACAAAACTTACCTCATATTCATCTTCTGAAATGTATCCTGATTCATTGAGTTTTTCTTTTTCCTTTGTTGATGCTTTAAATGCGGCTTCTCTCATATCTGATTGTCCTCCTTTTCTCATCTCAAAAGCAGTTAGGATTTCGTGAAGCTGTGTCATAGTGATATTTTGCAAATCCTATTTTTCTTCTATGGCAGACACTTTGGGTTCAAATTTAGCAGATAAGGATCTCAAAAATTTCTCAACTAAGACAAATTCCTTGATTTCTTCACCTAGATTCTTCATGCAATTGACAACCTCATCTATAGGTAGAAAGTAACTAGCTATGCTTTCATCACTATGCATATTAAGAGTTTCATACTGAATTTTGAGAGTTTGAAGCTTAGTACATTTTACCTGAGAGTCTCCTTCGTAACTCAGAACGGTTTTGTCCCATATTTATTTAGCTGATTTGAGCTACATGACCTTAACAAACTCTGATTTTGAGAAACTTCCCAAATAAATAGTAACAGCTTTGGAATTGGTTTCATATTGCTTTCTACCTGTTATATCTATAGGAATTGCTTATGGAAATGTATATCCTCCTTCCACAATTTCCTAAACATCTGTTCCAAGCGATTGTAGATAGGTTGTGGTTCTTATCTTCTAGTAAACAAAATTGCTCCCATCGAAAATTGGTAGCCTGATGGCTCCTTCTCTTTCTTGATTATTCATGCTGATGGATCTTCCTTCAAGCAATCAAGCTTCTTCTGAAGGACTTGCTCTAATACTAATTGTTGCAAATAATACTAAGAGGGGAAGGGGGTGAATTAGTATTTGCAAATCAATATTACTTTTTTATTTCATACTCTGATTCATATATGCTACTTTAGTTAAGGGAACCCGTGTGTACATGCAACTGTGTTTAATGAAACTAGTGTATATCTAGTAAACTTGTGATTCAGTTAATCCATCATATGTTGATCTTTAATTAGTGCATCAGAACTTTATTAACCATATAAATAGTAAATAGGTGCAGTAAAACAGAACAGATCATCACACATAAGAGACACACATGAACACCATGATGTAAGGTGGAAACCTAATGCGGGACAAAAACCACCTACTATCGTCTTCCTTTAATATAAGAAAAACTTGTTTAAAATCTTGTACTAGTGCAAACTCATACTAGTACGCAGGCACCCACCTGTAGAAGGCTACAACCTTCTCTCCTTCTCCAGCTACTACTAGAAGGGAGCTACAACCCCCTAGCTCTTGTACTAGCCAATATATTTACTAGTACGTAGGCACCGACCTACAGAAGGCTACAACCTTCACTCTTCCTCTAGGGACCACGTTTCATAAATTTTCAGACTAGATACTCCTGGAACATAACACCAATATATGAAGGCCACGTTTCATCCAATTTTCATACTGGACCTATCAACAACATTGAATCTCAAAACTACACCTGCATCATCAATCTCTGAATCACCCAACATTGGATCACTGAAACCCTCTTATCAAAACACAGTCACCAGAACACAGAGCAGAACACAAAACTCTACAATACCCACTAGAACCAACAACAACCTCAAATATCATGTATACACTACTTTGATGAACCAAACCAACATGTATACACTCTTTTACAAAAGCCAACCAGCGTACAGAACTGAAAATAATTACTTATACCTTCACTACAATTTTCTACCTCAGACATACCCAGATCACCATATATAAAGAATAAAACATACGTCAATTTTTAGATCTGAACTATTCATACCATATAATGATAATGCATTTTAGTCTTCATGATCCCGGTCCATCAACCTTCATTCGCCACATAGGTGCATCCTTAGCAAAGCATCACAAACCATAACCTGCATGTTGGATCTCACACTTCATCAACTATTCAGTACTGGCTCATCTTGCACCCCCTGGCCTAATGATCTTCTCCTTCTTATATAAGTTTAGGCCTCTCTCAATAGCATGGTCCAAAACCATGTAGGACCAATACCTTGGACCCAATACCCAGGGTCAATACCTTGGACCAAATACCATGGACCAATACTTAGTTTTCCAACATGTACGTGCCTTTCCTTCTGTGAAAGTGCGTGTGTATGTTATACGCTTCTTGTGGTCTGCTAACCCGTGTGTATATGTTCCTTTGTCATGGTGAACCTGTGTATACCTCATTTTTATCATTAATTATTTGTTATTGACCTGATGCACTATGATCTGTCATCTGAGTGAGTTGCCATCAAGGACAACACCTGTATCATAATGCCAACATTAAGTCGTAATCCTTTTTTACAAGGATGCACATCTTGACAAACATTGTTGGAAGAAGATGCAATTATTGGAAGTTACCATGAAAAACATAATATTAAATTTGATACTTACTCCTCTTCTACTTCTTCTAAGTCTCATGCTCTTTTGTAGTTGCATGTCAGTGCTTTCATGAATTGATTATGAATTAGGAGTTTCTTGTTATATGTCAATCATAGGGATGTTTCCTCTAGTCTTGATGATTGTATTATCGAACATATTTTTGTCCATGATAGAATTCCTTTAGATGTTTTAGGAGTAGGAATGATAGATCTTCTTGATATGAAATTTAATAATGTATTCTCCTTGTATTTTCTGCAATTTTTCTTTCCATTTTTCAAATTGCTCACTTTAGTGATTGCAAAACTATTGAATTCTTTGCTCATGATATTGTAATTAGATATTTAAAGAATCCATCTATTATAAAAGCTTCAGGACATACTAATGACTCTTCAAGAATATAAATATTTGATAGCTTTGAGCCTTCATCACATAACATAATCATTCTAGAGTAAACTTTTCCATGAACAATTTGATTATTTGAACTAACGTTACATGCAAAAAATCGTAAAGCATTAAATTGTGCACAAATTACCCCTTGTTTCATGTAACGAAGGTGTTTGTTATGCTTTGTTTTTGGGTAAGCATTGCAATTTTTTCTTTTCTTTTTGGCCATTCCTATTAACCACCAACACCACTTGAATTATATTATAGGGACATCAATCGACCATTTCCTACTCCATTTTATGGAGCATGATATACTCTTACATTCATTGATGATCACATGAAACACACTCATTTATTTTGCAAAGCTCAAAAGTGAAGTTCTCAATCTCTTTGTCTCATTTTAAGCAATGGCTAAAAATAAATTTGGTCATCTCATTAAGGGGATTTCCAATAATAATTGTAGAGAATATATTAATAAAAATTTCATTGATTTTTTTCTCTAAACACGTAATTTAAATGCCATGTATAATGCCTTATAGTTGATAGAAAAATGGAGTAGTTGAATGTATGATTCAAACACTTAAGAAAATGGCTAATTATTTGGTTCAACTAAAGAATTTAACACCATTGTTTTGTATAGACAATATAAATTTTGCTAACTACATCTTGAATCATACTCCTCTAGGATTTGTAAGAATGTAACTCTAAAAAAACCTTGGTTTTTTATCAAGTCTATTGTTAATCACTTTAAAGTGTTTGGTTGTGAAGCCATAGAGTGAGGAATGTAACCAAAGATTGAGCAAATATTTTTTATTGTTGTGCTAAAGATATAAAATCCTATTGACTATGTGTACCTCACTCTTTAGAGGTTATCTTTGGGAGAGTTCTTTTATTTGATGAAAAAAATTGAGCCTTTGTGCCTACATATTCTTTATCCCTTATTTTTTTCTTTTATGTCATAGGGGCTTGTTTCTTTTTAAAATAATTATTATTCTTCTTCAAATGATGAACATAGAACATCACATTTAGTTTTTCCTCCTATAGTGCAATATATTGTTCAATCTCTTGATCTTGCATCTTTAGCACCTCCTCTTATAGTTAAATCTACAAATGCTACATCTCTAACCACTCTACTTCTAAAATGGATATAGGGGGTTGACATTACAAGTAAAACTATAAGCTTAAAAAATTCCCTTGGGAAACTTTATAAAGAATGGAATTTGTTCATTCTTTAATTGGTGATCCATGAAATCCTATAAGACACACTCTAAATTTTGTATAGGTGGTTTAAATCTTATGCATGACACATTGAAACAAAAGATCCTAACATTTATAAAGAAGAAAGTGGTCAACTTGAATAGGAAGTAACTATCCAAGAAGAAATGAACTTGTTAATGACAAAGGACACTTAGGATCTTGTTCAACTTATTGAAGGCCACAAATTATTTCATTGCAAATATGTGTACAAAACCAAGTTTTTAGTAGATAGAAGTGTGGATAAGTTTAGAGGTTGGTTTGTTGCAAAGGATTTCTTATTGAGAATGTAAGAAGAAAATCCTAATTTAATTTTCTCCTTGAATTAAATTGGGAATAAAATTGTAATCCCACATCTCATCACAACCTGTATCAGTTAACTAAGTTAATTTGACTTAGTTGGCTTAGTGAATTTGAGTTTAGGGTCCAACCGAGTCATGTAGAGATTCCCCTACATTATATGAGCCCTGGTTGAGTTTATTTTGAGTTGTAAATAATTAATTCAATTTAATTGAGTTAAATTTAGTTAAACTAGTTCCAACTTTTGGAGGAACTAGTAAAATGTTTAGTAGTGTGGTGGTGTCTACAGTCATCAAGCAATAAAATGATGATTCACTCATAAATAACTCATGCATGCCATATATGAGAGTTACGCAGTTGAGATTGGAGTTCAAGTACAATGTACTATTAGTTTTACAATCATTTGAATTGTATAGGTGGTGCATGCACTCATAGGAAGTCCTATGAGGATTGCACAATCCTAATTGAGGAATTTACCAAATTAATAGGGAAATAATTCCCAAGGGAACCACATAAGAAAATAGGGATTTGGGCAAGCAGAAAATTGGTTAAGTATTGGTATGGGTTTTTCTAAGAAGAAATGAGACAAATAGAGATAGTGCAGAGGTTGCTTGAGCTTGAGCAAAGAATTGTAATCTTCTCATATTTTCTAACTAATAAAATATACAGATAGCAGGGTTTTTTAGTAGTGCATTTTCCCAAGAAATCATTGTGTAATGTATTGATTGAATTCTTTCTCTTGTATTCTTCGTTATTTCATGATTGTTTAATTGTTTTCGGTGATGATTAGAGTAGATTCAAGTATATTGTTTTAGCATATTACAATTAGTAGTTTGAATCTACAAGGAATTTCTAAATGGTATTGGAGAAAAAATCACTCTAGAAGAGTAGAATACGAGTTTGTAATTTTCAAGTGAAATCGAATTTACAGTATCATACTTCAAAGCCAGCAGGATGCCATTCTACGGATTGAGAATTGAATATACCATTGACGGTAGTTCAAACTATATTTCTTCAAAGGATAGGATGGAGGAAATGTTGGAAGACAACAGGCTTAAGGAATTCATAGACAAATATATTCCTAAGCCTCCAATGGCCGATGCTCAAGATCTGGCAGAGTGGAGAAAATGTGTTGCAAAGGCAAGAAGGATTATCCTAGAAGGAGTTCAAGATCATATTGTCTCAAACCTCTAGGGTAAGGAGGTCCATATGCAATGTGGAAGGCCTTGAAAGACATGTTTCAGAATAGCAGTGATGATAGGAAGTTGGCACAAAAGGACAAGCATAGAAAAATCAAGATGAAGAATGGCGACACAATACCAAAGTACTTAACCAAGTTCACCCAGTGTCCGGATGATCTTGGAAGTGTTGGTGTTACAGTTTTTGAAGATGATCTGGTCATCCTAGCCCTTCTAGGCCTTCTCAAGAGCTAGCATAGCTACCGACACTCAGTAAATGGGAGGGAGAAGCCACAAGAGTGGGAGCGTTTTTGTTCTAACCTAGTGCAAGAAGAGATTCAGTAGAACACCAGAGATGGATCCTCATCCAAGCATGATGATGAGGAGAATTGCGCCTTAGCTAGAATGGAGAAGAAAGGGAAAGGGAAGTCATCCCATTCCAAATTAGATGTCACTTAAGATGGAAAGAATAAGGGCATGTCGAAGATTAAATGTTTTCATTTTCATGAGCTGGGACACTATGCCACGAAGTGTCCACATAATAAGGTCAACAAGAAACCCTCAGGGGGAGTAGCAAGTGAAGCTTGTGATTCACAATTCAAGCTAGATTTCACCCTCATCTCTTGCATGGTGACATGCATGATTGATAGTGTGTGGTATTTGGATAGTGGAGCCTCATTCCATATGATCGGTAAAAAATAATTCTTTAGTGACTTGGAGGAGAAGGACCTCCAGATGCACATCAAAATGGGAGATGATGGGAGGTATAGCATGAATGACATCGAATTGTTACCTTTCAGAGGGAGTCTGGTTCTCCTCTCACATTAAAATATGTCATGTATGTTCTAGTTTGAAGAAGAATTTGGTTTCAGTTGCCATGTTGGAGGCCCATGGCTATAATGTAATATTTAGCAAAGGAAAGTCTTTCCTTCGTCACATTGCCTCAAGACAAGTGAAGCAGATTGGGGTTCAAGTGAAGAACCTCTAAAAATTAGATGTAGAAGACTATGTTGCTTAAGCACAAAAGTAGAGAAGGGTGAAGATTTGAGACATCAGTGAGTTGTGGCATAGACAATTGGGTCACTTGCACCATGGAGGTTTGAACATCACACAACAATTCTCTACAAGACCTCCTAAGGATACAATAGAGTAGAGAGACACATGTAAAGGGTCTACCTTGGGGAAATACACCAAATATACCTTTCATGATAAAGATAATCAAGCATAAGTGATCCTTGAAAGATTTCACTCAAATGTGTGTGTACCATTCATGATAGCCTCCACGGCCAAGCACATGTATTATATAATATTTGTAGAAGATTTTTCTCATAATTGTTAGATTTTATTCATGTAGAAGACATATCAGGCATTTGCTAAATTTTGTGAATTTAAGGCACTTGTTGAGAAAGACATTGTGTTGGGCATGGAACCCCCCCAAGGCATGTTTTGGGGCTCAAAGCCCAAGTTTTGACCTGATATTGTTGTAAAGACTCTGTGAATTGTGGGCACGGAGCACGAAATGTATGAGAGAGTCATAGGGTTGTTTGCCTTAGTTTTGTAATGTAATGTCAGCCTACCCATGGTCCGCGGACCATGGGATTGTATAAATAGAGCAAGGCTCTAAGTGTAAAAGATAACTAATGAATGAAGAAGAAGGAAGTAGAGAGAAGAAAGAGTCTAAGTATTTAAGTGTGTCTTTGGGTTGTAGGGTAGGACAAGGCTCTGCAGCTAAGTGCATAGAGGCCTAGTAGTCTGCAGCTGAGTGCACGGAGTCAAGTCTGTAACTGAGGAAGAGACTAATAAAGAGAAGTTGTGTTACCAATTCATCTATCCATTCTTGGGTTAATGCATGTTTGATATAAATTGCAAATATATTGTTTAGTTACTACATGCACCTCTATGAATGATTTATATCGCTAAGTGTAACTTAAACGCATACAAGTAGGCCAAGTTAATCAACTAACAATGGAATACTAGTAAGGACTTGGGAAATAATAACGTTCGGCCCCAAAGTAGGGCTGCACGAAGACAGAATATCAAATTGCGAGAGGTACGGGAAAGTACGCGTAGCGTAGTGGGCATAGGGTCAAACTGCATAGCCACTTGAACTTATCAGACATCTCCAAGGTGTGGAAAACTAGTTCTAACACCCCCCCCATACTACTTTAGGTGAGACCTCAGTCGATGCTTCGTCGACTATTGCTGAAGGGCTAGTAGTACGGGATTTGTTTGGCTAAATCACCTCTAAACCTGGGTTAGGCCCCTATAAGCCAACAAATGTTTTCGTTTCCAGCACCGAGATCTGCATAAGAGATGTATGATGTCATGTCACTGGAATCTAACAAAGAAATAAATTGAAGAGTGGTTGGATAGGAAAATTCACAAGTTCGCGGCACAGGAAAATAGGAACCCACAAGTATCGAAGGAGGAGTGGTTAGAGCACTATTTATACATGGAAATACATGAAATTTTCTTTGCATCCTTCCCCTCTGAGTTATATGAGTGCATCGCGAAGCTAGCAGAAATTCAAGGAAGATGTAGGCTCGACAAACCTATTATGTGGACTTCAGAGTTCGTGCACAGACTAGAAGCATCGGAAGATAGGATCGCGCGTGTTGTCGATCAATGGATTGATCAAATTATAGGAGGGTTTATCACCGAGTTTGCGGTAGATACTTCAGTCAACTATAGTGAGGCAGAATGATGCTTCCTCAAAGGACCGCGAGGTAAGTACGTTAAATCTTTGAACACATGGATTAAAATGCTACTATGTGAAAAGTGGGTTATGCAAATAAATTGATGTTTGGGGCTACGTGAAGTGGGAGGATCTACAGAAATGAAGGTAGCGCATAACTAGAAACTACCCCCTTGATCTCACCTTCACGAGAGAGAGAGGAAGAGCTCGCGAAAGTTTCACCAAGAAGTGTGATCAGTTTGATAAGGCAGTGAATTCTGCGCATACCACTTCCACCTACACCACCGCCAGTCTCACCATCTTCACCCCCATCTTCGCCCACACCACCTCTGTCACCACTACAATTCAATATGGAAAGTGTGATAAAGTTGCTAGTGTTCAAAGGAGTAGGGAACGAAGATCTGGACCAATTTTGGTTCGTGGTAAAGGCTGTATGGGAAGCGCAAGGAGTCACGGATGACAACATAAAGAAAGCAACGCTAGTTAGTGTCTTGTAGGATCACACACTGACATGGTCCATTAAGCATTATAATGAAAGTCTAAATGCAGGGATTGCAGATATCCAAGTTGCACTAAACAAGGAATTTAGCAGGCCAAAATTAGAGACACAGACGATTATCGGGTTTAAGGAAATCGCAATGCTTCTAGGCGAGACCCCCTGGGAGTTGGATTGGAGGCTAAAGGGTATGATTTGTGAAGCCAACATGACCTTGATGGATGGGCAGCACTGCGCATGGTTTGTAGCGTTGCTAATACCATATATAAGGACTGCGTTATCACAACAGACTGCACAAGACCCTAATACAAGATCCTAACCTGGGAGTCCAACAGATCCACATGCAGTTGAAAAACTTGTGCCTGGAGATGCAGAGTTTGAAGCAAGACAGGACAACTCGCCCAGAAGCGCGCGAGGAAGTATGGTGCATAAAGTATAAAGGGCAGGGGCATGACAAGGACCATTGTCCAGTTTTCGCAAACTACCTGACGGGAGGAGGGCCAATACCATTGAGACCAGAGGCATAAGCAGGACTGAGCATGACGCTTGCATTATGGTGTGTGATTTATCAAATAGGAGGGAAGCATGTTACAGATAACTACCACCTATTACAGAGATATACACAGACATCTCAATAGTTGTTCTGTAATTTTTGTACGTCAGTAGGCCACGATGAGCGTACATGTAGAAGTTATGAATTGATGATGGATCAGAACCCCACCTATTAGCCTCTTATTGAAATAGGTGTTCATATTTCATGATTGACCGTTTTACATACCAAATATGTCATCTTTTCATGCTACAAGGTTCCATATTTACAAGAAGTTCCATTTTTGAAGAATCATACCATTTTTGAAGAGTTTTACAGTTAAGGAAAGGCAAATAGCTTAATCTTGGCTTCCCTAGGTTTAAATTGCTTGTTTTAGAAGATAGAGAAAGAATATCTGTCCAAAACTGTTTAATCTTAGCAAATCTTAGCTAGGTAGAGAAACAAGGGTGCTCAATAGCTTAATGTGAGCCCCTGGAAGCTATAAGGGCAGATTTAGATAGGAGGATAGCCAAAAGAAAAGTTGAAAAGCTGGGTTTGCTAGTTCAAGTGCACCCAAACCAAAAAGAAGAGAAAATGCTAGGTAAGTAGGCTGGGAGGTAGTTTTGTGGTCGCTGAATGATCATTTGTGATCCATTTCATGTTTTCAAGTGTCAAATCTATTCAGATCACAAGTATGAAGCAGTTTTTCATTCGAAGCAGCTCAAGAGAGGCATGTCTAACTCCCCCTTCTTCCTCTTCCCTAAATCACTCACTAACTTCCCCCAAAGAGGTCAAGATCTTCTTGATACCTCTTAAATTCATCATGTTTCATATCATTTTCCTTGATAAAGATCTGCTTTACTTAAGGAGTGTTTATTTTTCCTCTATAAGATCTATTTCCCCTTTATAGCCTAAGATTTCTATACTTAGCACTTTCTTGTCATTTTCATATTAACTTCTAACATTATTATGTAAATCCCTATCTATTTCCCCTCCCCCTACTAAAAAGCACTAAATACCTCCTCTATGTACATATCCCCTCCCTCTAGTTGAAAGATAACCATAACTATGCTTGGGAATTGCTAAGTTTGCCTGTAACTTAGCAAGAACCCTCATTTGCCTCTTAAACCATCTTCTAAATGCATTAGGACTCATTCCTATGCATAAAAATCCCCCTCCAAATCTATAAAATCCCTCTTGTATACTTTCAAACCCCTTCTGAAGTATTAGAATTTCTTCCCAAACCTTAAAAATCCCTTCTTCGAATCATTATAAACCCCTCCGATATCATTTTTCCCTCCTCCGATCTCACTTGCCTTTGGCCAAGTTATAAACCCTGCCTTTGATCAAGATGCCCCTCCCTCCGACGCGATATCGTTGTCAGAGGTCGCAGCGAAAAGTATTGGCCCTTTGTTTTAGGCATGCTCTGATTTAAGATCGTCGATAGCAATATCGGTAGTCGGCCATCGCAAATATTTTATGCCCATAAGTCCATGCTTTTGGCCCTCAGCCGATGCAGCATCGCATATATATCGCATCGCATATAATATCGCTATCGCACATTATATCACATCAAAAATATTTCAAAATGGCCACACACCCCAGTCCCCGCCGATCACCGATGCTCTGACCTATCGGGAGCCGTTGGATTGGGCCATCAGATCAACGGCCCATATTAAGTTGTGGCCCATACACAGCTTCGATATTCTGGAGCCGAAATGTTATGAAGAGTAGTGTTAAAGGGATTTCAGGTCCACGGGGTTCATCGCTTTTCGGAGGCCTTGTGGTTTGGGATTCGCCGATCACCGATCGCAAATTACGCGCCGACCATTGGATCTGCCTGCGCTAGATCCAACAGCTAGGATTGAGTCTAATCTACAGTGTCACTCCCGATCCAAACTTTCGTGATTTTTGTGTGTAATGGGTCTTTTACTGTGTAAAAGGAAAGGAGGCCATTTCTTCGTTGTTTTCACAACTGTGCTTGCGCACGCCCAGTCAAAGAGAAATCATGCATTTTTCAGTGATTTTGGATCACTCCAAAGCCCATTATTTCTTCGGGAAGCTAGCCTCGGCCTAGCACAGTTATCAAGTTGCATTCCTCCGCCATTATTTTGCAGGATTTCTTCATGTATGTTCATATTCAATCGGCCAGTGCCGATAGCATTCTAGAGGCCACGGGAAGCATTTGCAGTAGTTACTTTTGCCTTAAAAGGGCAGAAAAGGGGCTATTTGACAGTTTCGAGCATATCAGGGGAGAGAAAGTGGCCTGATTCAACTGTTAAAGAGTATCAGAGGAAATATAAAGCCCAGATTCAATTGAAAGAGTATCAGATCGACAATATCAAAGCAAGCGAACATTAAAAGCCTCCATCAAAGTCAAAGAAAGCGGTGAAGACACTTAAGGCTCTGAGATCATAGTTAATGCACATCAAAGCCACTCAAGAGCAATGGAGCAGAGACAAATGCGCAGTTATGATAAATGGCCAGCACATAACAGCAAAGGACACATTTCTACTCATTTTTTAGGCAGCTACCCCAGCACAGCACTTAGATAAATACTTTATGCATTTACTTCAAGATAAGATAGATTAAAGCACTCATTTCCCTCATATCTATTTAAGATCTGCTGTAATAGATATTTTTGGGATATTTTCCCTATATAAACCACCCTAATTCATTTTTTTAGGGGGTTGGTTGATAGTCTGAAGTTTAGACTTGTGATGTATACTTTGAGAGCATCTATAATCAAAGACTGCTGGAATGTTTGGATGTTGAAACTGTATGTTGTGTTTTTAATGGCTGAAGAGTGATTATGGAATTCATGTGCTTCTACATGGCTCAATAAGTGTTTCTTACCTGTGTTTTCAGTTTTTATGTTTTCTATATCATCTATGTGCCACCATCTAAATAGCAGAAAGGAAGAATATTTTAGAATTTGCTTAGCAGCACTCTATGCTCAATTTCTGTTATTTCTACATGTTTTCCTCAGGAATAGTTATGAATATGCATACTTAAATGATCATGTTTACATTGTTTCTTTCACATATGACTGTTATTTAGGAATTCTTGACTGCTCCTAGATAAGCATTCATTCACTTCCCTTCTTTGTTAGCTGATTAAAGATTCTTAGTTGCCTTTCATCTCTGGCCTTCATTCCATCTTTTTCAGCAATTGATATTTTTTTATGTTTAGCTATTCTGCTCTGTATTCCTCTTGTGACCAAGAAAACGCAACAACAAGCCCTAATCCATGACTCCAAGCCCAATGGTTTGAACTTCTCACACTATGCAGGCCAAATCTGTCTGAATCATCATCCTTCCCACCAAAATCAAAACAAAACCTAAAGAACAACATAACTAGCCTAAAATCAGTCTCAAACAAAGCTAAATTATAAGAGAGAGCCCTCTCTGATTGCAGGTAGGCTAGGACCTGCAGTCCAAAGATTGGTTTGTGGTTACCTCGGCCGTATCCCTTAAGGAGCCAAGGGACAACCTGAGTGATAACATACTAGCGACTCCGCTCGGGAACAATCTTCAGAAAATTCCAAAAAAGAAGTTAGAAGCTGGCTCCAAAGAAGAAAACATGTAATACCAGGTGAAATCCAGACCCAAATCCCCCAGTTATTTTTGAAAATCCCAATTTAATCCCAAGAAACCTTAGCAAACAAAAACAAGAAGAGTTTGCTGATTCTAGTCCTGAAAAAGTTCAACCAAGCTATTTTCCAACCCCTATTAGAGTTTTATTTCGTTCAACCCCTACTTCCCCTTGTTCATCGTCCACCTCTCCAAGCACCTTTACCACACCTTCATTCACTGCACATACTCCTCCTATTACCACTGTTATTACTACTGTTCCAATCATTCCATTTATCCCTGCCTTGCCACTTATCCCTGTGAATATGGCGAATAGAAATGCACCTTTACAACTTCCTGCAAATCCTGGGGCTATGCCTCAGGATTACCAAACTAAAATCACATATTTTGATGGTACTGGTTCTTGCACAGCCCTGCAACACACCAATAAAATGCAGGGCTATTTTGAGAGTTATGAAATAGATGAAGATCATGTAAGAATGAAGATTTTTGTCCAAAGTCTCACAAGTGACGTTAGGCCTTGGTTTAGAGATCTTCCTACAAATTCCATAGCTAATCTAGATGCCCTTTACCAAACATTCCTTAACAGATGGGAGAAAAATAAAGATCCACTGCACATTCTAGCTGAATATGATACTATCAAAAGAGGCCCTCAAGAGGCTGTCTTAGACTATTGTGCAAGATTTAACAATGTTTATAATGCGATCCCACAGAACCTCAGACCTCCACCTGATCTAGCTTTATATAAATTCCTTGATGGTTTTGATTCAGATATGGCTTATCAGTTAAAGGAAAGAGCTCCTCAAAACTTAGCAGACATGCAGGATGTAGCTATTAGTGTGGAGGCAAATCTAATTGCCAAAAGAAATAGAGCAAGAGCCGAGAGAAGAACCACTTTTAAAGAAGAACCTCCAGCGTTTGAGCAGAACTTGGATGCAATCTTCAATAAAGTAAACAGTTTTGAAGATAGAATGGGAACTATGGAAAGAAAAACATCATGGGAAGGACAAAAAGCCAATACTATCAGAAACCTAAATTTTAGGAAAAACCAAAACCCAAATGTTGGAAGGGCTAGCCCCAACCATGATATAAGACCTCCTTTTCATGAAAACTATGCTGAAGCATCCACATCTAGTGAGCAGATAGAGGACACTCACATAAACTTGATGGGTTTGAAGAGTGAACAACAAGTTTTTCTAACCCAAGAAGACCAAGATGACCATGATATAAATCAATTTCAGATTAAGTCTGGAGAGTCTTTTGACTTTAAATAAGGCTATGATTCAGCAGTTTATGAGGTCCACAAATAGTATAAGCTGAGGACAAGAACCATATATGTGCCTGAAAATGTTAAACCAAATGATATCAAGCAGCTTAAGAAGATTAAAGGCAAGGCAGCTCTAACAGAACCTGCCAAAAAAACGAACCCAAAATTAAAAGAAGTAACCATAGAGGATGTATCTGATATACAGCCCTCTAAAAAGCAGCCTTTTGTATCCTCTTCCTCAAAATAGAATGTAAACAACACTCCTGAAAGCCTTCCCAAAACAGAAATACCTCAAGATAACACTGGTAACCAAGAGCAAATTGGTGAAAGTGCAATGGAAAAAGAAAAATCTGCCAGTCACAATACTAAAACCTAATCAGAGAAAACTTTTGACTTAGAAACAGAAATTGGTAAACTAAAGATATCTATTCCTTTCTCTGAACTTTCCAAACATGATGTATATAGGCAGCAAATCAAAATATCATTGCACATACCAGAGAATAGGGATGATGTTAATGTTTTAGATGATCAACCTGAGCTCCTTTTCGGTCCTGAAGTTGATGGCAAATCAGCACATGGAGCTGTTCTACCCTTCTATGTCAGTTTACATATTCATGATAAAGTGTTGCACAATGCTATGTTCTATTCAGGTGCTTCACACAACCTAATGCCGAAAGCTGTAATGGAGAAGCTAAACCTTGATGTTACTAGGCCCTACAAAGACTTATTTTCATTTGATTCTAGTTAGGTCAAGTGTTTAGGCTTAATCAAGGATTTATGTGTGTCTTTAGTCCAATACCCCAACAAAACAATCCTAATGGACGTGGTAGTTGCTGACATTCCACCAAAGTATGGCATGCCCTTATCAAGATCTTGGGGAGCAAAACTCCAAGGATCTCTCCAACTAGACCTCTCTTATGCCAATATTTCAATCTTTGGGCAACCAAAGAGACTGTATAGGGAAACGCTTATGAAATATGTGGTAAGTAGTGAGGAAAAGCCCCAAAACTTTCGAATCTACTCAATCCATTCTGATATGGATTCATTTATCTTGTTTAATGATGATAGGTCTCCTCCCACTGATGATAAGCCTTTGGATTTAGAACAAGAAACATGCATAAGTGAGGAATCGGTTGCCCATACCCAAGAAACTGTCAAAACAATCAATGCAACCAAAACACAAGAAGAACCTCCCGAAACAAAAAATTCAAATCTTCCCACTCCTAAAATGGTTGGAACTCTCAATACTAGTCAAGAGTAAGAAATCCTATGGTATTTGGAGTTTGATGGTTCAGTTAATAAGCTAGGAGTAGGGGCAGGAGTATGGATCCATAATACACAAAACAATCATGCAGAGGGTCATGCTTATAGATTAAACTTCAGATGTACTAACAACATGGCAGAGTATGAAGCCCTCCTTTTAGGCCTTAAGCTAATCAAATCTCTAAGAGCAACAAAAGTTTCCATTCTAGGTGACTCCGACCTGATTATTCAACAGATGAAAGGTAACTTTGTTACAAATGACAATAGGCTAAGAGCTTATAGGACTGCTTCCACATAAATACTTGATACCTTCACTGAGTGCAAGCTTGCCAAAATTCCAAGAAGCCATAATCTACATGCACACAGCCTAGCTACTTTTGCTAGCACATGCAAGCTGCCATTTGAGCCCAATCACCATTTCTCAGCTGAAATAAAAAACAGGCCTGTTGTCCCTAACAATGTCAAAGATTGGCAAGTATTTGAAAATGATGCACAAATAAACAATTTCCTCACTTTATAGCAAGAATTTTCAAGCTTAAACATTGATGAAGATGCCATGGATGACCCACAACAGCGAGTAAACCAAAATGAGCAAACTATAACAGCTGAAGCAGCAAATCAAATGTTGTACCTAACCATGTTTGATGCCAACAACATTCAAGAGCTGAAGCAAATGAATTTAGAAGATATAGCTGAAGCAGAGGCCGAAGTGATGGATTTAAAGGACAATTGTCTGCCTGTTGGCCTAACTCCATTAGAAGACATGTTTGATGCAAATGATGTCCCCAAAAAACCAAAGATGCAACCATTAAACGCTGCTATGGAAGACTGTAATATTAGCACAGCAGAGAAGCCCAAAATGATAAAACTATCCAAGTCTTTACCTGCTGATCAAAAGCCAAAATATGTTGACCTGTTCAAAGAGTTCCAAGATGTATTTGCATGGAGTTATGAGGATCTCAAATCCTATGACACCTCTGTTATTCAACATACCATTCCCTTAAAGCCAAATCAAAAGCCCTTGGAAAAGAAACTAAGGAGAATCAATCCTATGCTTCTCCCCTTGATTGAGAAAGAAGTGAAAAGAATGTTTGAGGCTGGTATCATAGCTCCCATTAGATTTTCAGAATGAGTATCCAATCTTGTTCCCACAAGGAAGAAAACATGTGAGATTAGGCTATGTGTGGACTTAAGAAATCTGAACCAAGTCTCCCTTAAAGACCACTACCCATTGCCAAATATGGACCACATTCTACAAAGAGTAGTGGGGTCATCTAGAATTTCATTGCTTGATGGCTTTTCAGGTTTCAATCAAATACTTGTTCACCTAGATGACCAAGACAAGACAACCTTTACAACACCATGGGCAACATTTAAGTATGTGAAAATGCCCTTCAGACTAAAGAATGCAAGTTCTACCTTTCAAAGGGCAATGGACATTGTATTTGCCAAAGAAATCCATGATTTCTTGGTGGTCTACCTTGATGACTTAACCCCTTTCTCAAAATCTGATCAAGAGCACCTAAAACACCTAAGGAAAGTGTTCCTAACCTGTAGGAAATATGGCATTTCCTTAAACCCCAAGAAGTCTCTCTTCAGCCTGGAAGAAGGCAAATTGTTGGGCCACATCATCTCAAAAGATGGGATTAGAATTGATCTCGAAAGGATCCAAGCCATTCTGCAAATCCCATATCCAAGAAACATCAAAGAGTTGCAAGCATTCCTAGGAAAGATCAATTTCCTAAGGAGATTTATCCCAAACTTGGCTGAGTTAACAAGAAGGCTAAATAACATGTTAAAGAAGGATTCCAAGGTAAATTGGACTTTAGAAGCCAAACAAGCATTTGAGGGCATAAAAACTGCATTAACCCAAGCCCCAGTCCTCACAAGTCCTCAATTTGACAAAGATTTCATCATCTTTTCATTTGCATATGAACACACCATAGCTGCTGTCCTTTTGCAAAAGGATGACCAGGGAAATGAAAAGACAATTGCTTCTTTCAGCAGATCCCTTAGAGATGTGCCCTTGAAGTACCAAATCATGGAGAAGTAGGCCTATGCCCTTGTTAAAGCAATTAAAGATTTCCGAGTTTACATTTTATATTCACATGTGATTTCTTATGTGCTAAATGTTGTTGTAAAAGGCATATTAACTCAAGAAGGCTTAGAAGGGAAAAGAGGCAAATGGATTGCCAATATCCTTGAGTATGACATTGAGATAAAACCAACCAAGCTCATAAAGGGACAAGGTTTAGCCAAACTGATGTCCGAAAACAATTTTCAAGCCTTAGATATAAATGAACTGGACAATGAACAGGAACTGGTGACTCCACAGATCAGTGAAGCTTTTTTGCATTCCCCATGGTATGTTGATATTTGTTTTATATTGTTAAACCTGTGTGCTCCCCCAGGGTTGTCCAAAACCAAAAAGAGATTTTTAAAAATGAAAGCATCAAAGTTTTGTGTCTTAGATAGTGCCCTGTTTTGGAAGAATCATGAAGGAATTTTGTTGAACTGTTTAACTTTAAATGAAACTGACAGTATTATGAAAGAATTCCATGCAGGGGACTGTGGAGGGCATTTATATTGGAAGTCTACTGGTGATAAGATACTAAGGGCTGGTTACTATTGGCCCTCCCTCTTTGCTGATGTGAGAAAGTTTGCTGTTTCATGCCACAAATGCCAAATCTTTGAAGGCAAAAGAAAGCTTCTGCCCTTGCCCCTTAAGCCCATTTCAACCGAGAAGCCTTTTCAGCAATGGGGTCTTGACTTCATTTGAGAAATCCATCCATCCTCTTCTGGCCAACATAAGTGGATTTTAACAGCCACAGAGTACTTCACCAAGTGGATTGAAGCCATCCCATGTAGACAAGCCAATGACTCCACCATTATCCAATTCCTTGAAACCAACATTCTGTCCAGATTTGGCTGCCTTGAAAAAATCATTATAGACAATGCCACTACCTTTAAATCCAAGAAAATGATCAGTTTTTTCCACAAGTTCCACATTACCTTGGGTCAGTCCACAGCCTATTACCCTCAGGTAATGGCTTGGCTGAATCATCCAATAAGAGCCTCATTAACATCATCAAGAAAGTACTAGACGAAAACAAGAAGAATTGGCACAAAAAGCTAGTAAATGCCCTATGGGCAGACAGATTTTCAACCAAGAGATCCATTGGAATGAGCCCATATGAGCTAGTATATGGAATGGATTCCAAATTTCCTTCATCTTCGGGAATCCCCGTTATCAAATTGCTGCAAGAGATTCAAGCTGAGCCAAATGATATCCAAAGGAGGATAAACCAAACCATCTATTTGCAGCAAACAAGAGAGAAAGTGTATAACAGAGCTCAAGTTTTACAAGAAAGGCTAAAGAAGATGTTTGATAGAAGAACCAAGGCCGAAGATTTTCTCATCGGCAACAAAGTTCTAAGATAGGATTCAAGAAGAGAGGACAAAGGAAAGCATGGCAAATTTGACTCCATGTGGAAAGGCCCCTTTATTATTTCAGCTATGCAGGGCAACAATACATATTTCCTGAAGACTATAGATGGAAGCGTAGCTGAAGAAGGCTTGGTTAATGGCCGCATGTTGAAGCATTATCAAGACCCCTTTTAAATGCAACACAGTTGTATTATATTTGTACATAGATACTTGTAGTTTCAGCACTTTTTTTTTGCTTTTATAGCAGGTCGAATAATGGAACAATCACAACAAAGCTCCTTAAAGGTAGAACCAAAGCAAGTCCTCCATTTTAGATCTTTGTCATTGCATTAATCTCAGAAAGGAGCGCAGCATTTTGATCCCTGTTTTTGAATTAATTCCAAAGAAGTGCTAAGGGCATATTTGTATATGTTTAAAAGCACACAAAAGAAAGCGAGCATCACTGTTATTTTACAGCAAATTTAGTTAAAAAGAGTGTTGTGCATAGGCTTCAATTCAATTAAAGCCATCAAAGAAAAGGAGTGTTTCAGTCTACAGCAACATTGAAGATCAAGGCAGTCTGACCTGTTGTTCTTGGCTTTTCATCTGGAAAAGCCATCCCCAAGTGGAGCCACTATTAGCCTCCTATTGCATTAGGTGTTCATATTTCATGATTGACTGTTTTACATACCAAATATGTCATCTTTTCATGCTGCAAGGTTCCATATTTCCAAGAAGTTCCATTTTTGAAGAATCATACCATTTTTGAAGAGTTTTACAGTTAAGGGAAACCGAAACAGCTTAATCTTGGCTTCCCTAGGTTTAAATTGCTTGTTTTAGAAGATAGAGAAAGAATATCTGTCCAAAACTGTTTAATCTTGGCAGATCTTAGCTAGGTAGAGAAACAAGGGTGCTCAACAACTTAATCTGAGCCCCTGGAAGCTATAAGGGTAGATTTAGATAGGAGGATAGTCAAAAGAAAAGTTGAAAAGCTGGGTTTGCTAGTTCAAGTGCACCCAAACCAAAAAGAAGAGAAAATGCTAGGTAAGTAGGCTGGGTAGGTAGTTTTGTGGTGGTTGAATGATCATTTGTGATCCATTTCATGTTTTCAAGTGTCAAATCTATTCAGATCACAAGTATGAAGCAGTTTTTCATTCGAAGCAGCTCAAGCGAGGCATGTCTAACTCCCCCTTCTTCCTCTTCCCCAAATCACTCACTAACTTCCCCCAAAGAGGTCAAGATCTTCTTGATACCTCTTAAATTCATCATGTTTCATATCATTTGCCTTGATAAAGATCTGCTTTACTTAAGGAGTGTTTATTTTTCCTCTATAAGATCTATTTCCCCTTTATAGCCTAAGATTTCTATACTTAGCACTTTCTTGTCATTTTGATATTAACTTCTAACATTATTATGTAAATCCCTATCTTTTTCCCCTCCCCCTACTAAAAAGCACTAAATAGCTCCTCTATGTACATATCCCCTCCCTCTGGTTGAAAGATAACCATAATTATGCTTGGGAATTGCTAAGTTTGCCTGAAACTTAGCAAGAACCCTCATTTGCCTCTCAAACCATCTTCTAAATGCATTAGGACTCATTCCTATGGATAAAAATCCCCCTCCAAATCTATAAAATCCCTCTTGTATACTTTCAGACCCCTTTCGAAGTATTAGAATTTCTTCCAAAACCTTAAAAATCCCTTCTCGGAATCATTATAAACCCCTCCGATATCATTTTTCCCTCCTCCGATCTCACTTGCCTTTGGCCAAGTTATAAAGCCTGCCTTCGATCAATATGCCCCTCCCTCCGATGCGATATCGCTGTCAAAGGTTGCAGCAAAAAGTATTGGCCCTTTGTTTTAGGCATGCTCCGATTTAAGCTCGCCGATAGCGATATCGACAATCGAACATCGAAAATATTTTATGCCCATAAGTCCATGTTTTTGGCCCCCGGCCGATGCAGCATCACATATATATCGCATCGCATATAATATCACTATCACATATTATATCGCATCACAAATATTTCAAAATGGCCACACGCCCCAGTCCCCGCCGATCACCGATGCTCTGACCTATCAGGAGCCATTGGATCGGGCCCTCAGATGAACGGCCCATATTAAGTCGCGGCCCATACACAACTCCGATATTCCGGAGCCGAAATGTTATGAAGAGAAGTGTTAAAGGGATTTCAAGTCTATGGGGTTCATCGCTTTTCGGAGGCCTTGTGGTTTGGGATCCGCCGATCGCCGATCGCAAATTACGTGCCGGCCGTTGGATCTGCCTGCACTAGATCCAACGGCCAGGATTGAGTCTAATCTACAGTGTCGCTCCTGCTCCAAACTTTCATGATTTTTGCGTGTAATGGGTCTTTTACTGTGTAAAAGGAAAGGAGGCCATTTCTTCGTTGTTTTCACAACTGCGCTTGCGCGCACCCAGTCAAAGGGAAATCAAGCATTTTTCAGTCATTTTGGATCACTCCAAAGCCCATTATTTCTTCAGGAAGCCAGCCTTAGCCTAGCACAGTCATCAGGTTGCATTCCCCCGCCATTATTTTGCAGGATTTCTTCATGTATGTTCATATTCAATCGACCAGTGCCGATAGCATTCTAGAGGCCACGGGAAGCATTTGCAGTAATTATTTTTGCCTTAAAAGGGCAGAAAAGGGGCGATTTGACAGTTTCGAGCATATCAGAGGAGAGAAAGTGGCCCGATTCAAGTGTTAAAGAGTATCAGAGGAAAGATAAAGCCCAGATTCAATTGAAAGAGTATCATATCGATAATATCAAAGCAGGTGAACATTAAAAGCCTCCATCAAAGTCAAAGAAAGCGGTGAAGCCACTTAAGGCTCTCAGATCATAGTTAATGCACATCAAAGCCACTCAAGAGCAGTGGAGCAGAGGCCAATGCGCAGTTATGATAAATGGCCAGCGCATAATAACAAAGGACACATTTCTACTCATTTTTGAGGTAGCTGCCCCAGCGCAGCACTTAGATAAATATTTTATGCATTTACTTCAAGATAAGATAGATTAAAGCACTCATTTCCCTCAGATCTATTTAAGATCTGCTGTAATAGATATTTTGGGGATATTTTCCCTATATAAACTACCTTGATTCATTGTTTTAGGGGATTGGTTGATAGTCCGGAGTTTAGACTTGTGCTGTATACTTTGAGAGCATCTATAATCAAAGACTGCTGGAATGCTTGGATGTTGAAACTGTCTGTTGTGTTTTTAATGGCTGAAGAGTGATTATGGAATTCCTGTGCTTCTACATGGCTCAATAAGTGTTTCTTACCTCTGTTTTCAGTTTTTGTGTTTGCTATATCATCTATGTGCCACCATCTAAATAGCAGAAAGGAAGAATAGTTTAGAATTTGCTTAACAACACTCTATGCTCAATTTCTGTTATTTCTACATGTTTTCCTCAGGAATAGTTATGAATATGCATACTTAAATGATCATGTTTACACTGTTTATTTCACATATGATTGTTATTTAGGAATTATTGACTACTCCTAAATTAGCATTCATTCACTTCCCTTCTCTGTTAGCTGATGAAAGATTCTTAGTTTCCTTTCATCTCTGGCCTTCATTCCATCTTTTTCAGCAATTGATATTGTTTTATGTGTATCTATTTTGCTCTGTATTCCTCTTGTGACCAAGAAAATGCAACAGCGAGCCCTAATCCATGAATCCATGCCCAATGGTTCGAACTTCTCACACTATTCAGGCCAAATTTGTCTGAATCATCATCCTTCCCACCAAAATCAAAACAAAACCTAAAGAACATCATAACTAGCCTAAAATCAGTCTCAAACAAAGCTAAATTATAAGAGAGAGCCCTCTCTGATTGCAGGTAGGCTAGGACCTGTAGTCCAAAGATTGGTTTGTGGTTACCTCGGCCGTATCCCTTAAGGAGCCAACGGACAACCTGAGTGATAACACCACCTACAGAGTTAGGACCAAAAAGCGAGCCCTCGATCAAAATTCAAGGATGGCATGCATAGGATTTTAGGGGCATGGACGAGGTTGAGGTGGAATGGGACTAGGAAGGGGTCATGGACAGCTGATCTATAACAATTATGGAGGGCCAGGGCATTATGCCCGCAATTATACAAATCTGACAAGAGGATCATGTTTGCATTGTACCCAGTTTGATCATAAGATGGAGGACTATCCCACACTGATAGCGAGGTTGCGTGATAAAGGAACACTCCATACTCCCCTGACTCAAAACCTACAAATGATGAGGTCTAAGCCGCGCAAGGAGGACCTGAATATAAACATCATGCTCCAAAGCGGTATCATGATAGGAGATGACAAGGGCAAGCAGCCCGAAGAGAGTGCCTGGGTTTGCAAGGCTCCAACAAAGGAACTAGAATTCAATTTGGAGCACGCGAAGGAGACATTCATGGAAGCTAAGAAGAGCTTCATAAAGGCCTCCACTTTAGGTAATAAAGACAAACTAGAACTAGAGATGGACCCATCAATGCTCACTACCTTTCTAGAGACATGCATGAAGCCATTGCGCAATAGTAAAGTGGTGAAGGGGCTGCAAGAACTCATCACTAGATGTGCTAGACCAAGAGAACCATGCATAGTCTAAAAGCTCAGGAAGCACACAACGCGAACAGGAAGGGAGATGAGACTGACTGCGTAAATTGGGGAATATGAAATGGATGAAGTGATTTTGGATCTAGGATCGAATGAAAATGTCCTGCCAAAGCAGATATGGGAGTGCATGGGCAAGCGCGTTGTTGAGCCTCAAAACTGCACTCATTTACCCATCCTCCTAACAGCCTTTTCCTACTCATTTCCTTCTTTTGTCATCATTTCCTTCATCAACTTGTTCAATTCATTGCATTATAGGACTTTTTAACATGATTTGCTAATTGTGCTAATGATTGAATGTTGGTTTAGATTTTTGGTTCAAGTGCTGCAATTCCGCAGCTAATACAGGATTTCCGCAGCCGGTCTCTGATTCCGCAGCCGATCCCAGATTCCACAGCCATTTTCTTGTTTGCTATGATCCAGGTGTCCTCCAGAGAAAAGAGCCACATGGGCAAGTTTGTATGACTGTGTACATGGTGCGTGTGCTATTAGCTCAGCCAAACTGGCCGTCTACACCCCTGGTCAACGTGGAGGTAGCTCTGGTCAAATGGCAAGGTTGCAAACGGTGGCACGGCTCTGCGTGTTCAGTTGGAGCGCATAAGTCACATCTGGCCTCTTCTTTAGCCACGAAGACTGCAGGGGACAAGAATCCAACAGCGGATTTATTAAACCATGATGACCGTTCCCTATATCCGTGCACGGTGCTGCTGAACGTGTCTTTTTCCTAGCTGTTAGTTAGCTTAGTTTACGCACAGAACAGTTGATGTTCTTGCTATAAATAAAGCGTTTCTATACGCTGATTAGTTAGCTTTTGGGAAGTTAATCTTTGTTGCTGTAAACTTTGTTTAAAGACTCTTTTATAAAGCGTTTACGCTCTCCACTGTGTTTATTATGAGTTGATTTAATTCAAAGAAGACAGTTCTGTTTCTATCTGTGTAGCTGATCTTTTAATTGGTTGAAGTGGATGGAGGGCCCCTGTCTGCTACAACCATTGTACAGTAGCCTTTTGAATTTACTTTCTTGCATTTCTTTTTCTTTAATTGATTATGTATATTAATGTACAGTTTTGAATTATGCTGCTTTACGTTTCTGTACTTTTCATGACTGATCAGTGTGTTTTTACAGCTTTGATTAGGAGCCGAGGACAATGTGCTTTTTCTTCTTTTTAACACTAGTGGCATCTGAAGTTGTCTTATCTAAACTTCTGACTTTCGCTCTGATTTTTATTAGTTTCCTTTCTTAGTTAGTTCCTTACTTAGTTTACTTTATCAAGTTTTGTCAAGTTGCTAGTCTTTTAATGGTTCTATTTATCATAATTCACTAACTTTTATGGGACCAAAGCATCATTTAATTGCAGCTTGGTTTATTTAGTTTTAGACTCATATTGCTAATTCACTCCTAACTCTTTTCACATGATCAATTTAGCTAAAGGAAGAATGTTAAGGGAGAATTAATTAGTATGATTTGTCACTTAATTTTTGCATTGCTTTAGATTCAATAGAAAAGTTAGAGTAGTGTTCTTGCTTTCAGTTGAGTTAATATATATGTCATCTTCATTATTATCAGCAGTAAAGGTACTGGACTAGTGCCATTGGTCTTTTTGTTTGATGCTTTACTTTCATTCAAAGCTTTAATTCCATTTCAAGTTATTGTTCAAGTTTTCTCTTTTAAATCTAAGAAGCATTTTAGAAATCACCACATGCACACACATTCACTCACTTGTTTATAGCTTCATCACACCACATTAGGAAGATAAGTCAGACATAAACTAAAAATGACAAAAAGAACTAGGAAAGGCTGCCTAAGTATATATTGTACACTTCACTTCATCAGCTTACGAGCCTCGGGTTGACTATTTATGACAGCAATTTAGACAACACTAAATTGACCAAACATTTTGGCGCCGTTGCCGGGGAAGTGAAAATTGGGTACCCAATTCTAAAAAAAAAAGATAAAAACAAGAAAATTTCAAGAAAGGAAAATTAATAACCTCTCAAAGTATGCTCTCCTCTTGCACCTAGAGTGATCTGGAGGATCAGAAAGAGAAAGTTATTGGTTTAATAGTTCCTTGAGTATGCTCTCTTCTTGCACCTAGAGTGACCTGGAAGATCAGAAAAAGAATTATTACCCTAACTTGAAGAAAAAATAAAAATGATATGCATAGAGCAAGAGATTCTAAGGGAATGTTTTTAGCTGGAGCTAGAAGTTCGATTTTCACAACTCCATGCACTTCAAGAAATAGGCAAGAGACACCTTCATCATCTCCAACTCATACTCCAAGCTCTAGGATTCCTAGAATCCAAGAGGAAGTAGTAGACTCTCCCATACCACCTATTGAATCTGAAGGATATTCTTTCTTTTCTTCCACAAGGAGACAGATTGTAATTGAAGAAATAGAATCACCTGAAGAAGAAGGAGAAATTCTTCCTCATTCACCCTTGGTAGAGGAACCAGAGAACTTTGAGGTCTCTATAGAAACTACCATGGCAGAAGAAAGAGAAACTGGACTTGGAGGAGGTAGAGGTAGAGGTAGAGGAGGAGGAGGAAATAATGGAGGAGGTAGAGGTAACAATGGAGGAAATAGGAATGGAGATGATTCATTTGGATTTCCCATAGTCGATGATGACTCCCGGGCCACAATGAAAAACATTTCGCCATCCATCCTCCCAAACTTTCATGGGTCAAGAAATGAGGACCTTGAGGCATTTCTATTTGAGTTTGAGGTCGTATGTCGAACTTATGATTATTTGGAAGACGCTCAAAAACTCAAACTGTTCCCTTCAACATTGAAAGGGGCAGCATTGAAATGGTTCATGGGATTACTCACTCAATCCATTAGGTCTTGGAATGATATGAAACAAACATTTTTGGATAGGTATCTAGACTATTGTATGCCCACCAATCATAAGGATGAGGTATTCAAGATGGTACAAAAAGAAGATGAAAATTTGGAGGATTTTCTTGAAAGATTTCAATATAATCTAAAAAGAGCAAAAATGAGTAACTTGGATGAGGAAACCTTAAAAGCCCTTATATTAAAAGCCATTAGAGATGAATGGATAGATATTTTGAACATGATGGGAAAAGGAGACATATCTCAACTTCCGCTTCATGATATAGCAGAGCTATGTGTTCATCTCTCACGAGGGAAGAATAAAACTCAAAAAGGGCCTAGAGATCCTTCTCTCCTCAGAGCAAACAAATCTGCAACCGGATCAGTAAGTAGGGCTGAGATAGGCAATATGCTTGTTGAATTCAAAACTGATATCTTAGGAAGTCTGAGTGAGCAACTAGACACTCTTAAGATCCATAATAAACAACAAGCAGAATCTGAAGCTTTAGCTATCTTTTGCTCAAAATGTAGAAAGAAACATGCTCTAAGGGAGTTTCCCTTGGATGCAAAGGTTGCAGAGACATGTGTGATCTGCAAAGAGAGTCATGAAACCAAGGATTGTCCTTCAATCCCTGGTCCCAAAGTTGTCTTTCAGGAAGATCCAAGTACCATTGAATCTCTTTGTTTTGTTGCAAGAAGACCTTGGCAAGGGCAAAAAAATCAAGGGTTTAACAACCCTATGAATTTTCAACCTCCACCAAATTGGAATCCTTGGAAACAAACTTGGTCCCAACCTCAAAATTATTTTCAAGCATGGATGCAAGGTATGCAGAATCCTTATGGGAGATTTGCTCAATTTTACCAATATCCTCCATCTTTTCAAAACCAGCAAGTCCCACAATTTCCAAATCAAAATCCTCAATTATCATTGCCATTTCCACAACAACAACAATCCTCTCAACAAAATTCAAATTCTCAACTCTTGCTTCAACAAAAATCAAATCAACTTCCTTCTCAACCATTGCTGAACCCCAATAAGAAAAATCCTCAAAATGCTTTTATGATGGAAGGTCTAAAATTTGAATTTCCTGCCTATATGATCGCTCCTCTTAATGATGTACGACTTAGATCAGGCAGAGTTCTGGATAAACCTTCCATAGATGTTCAAAAACAAAGAATTTCTGAGGAAGATTCTCTTGTAGCCAATAAAGGTTCTGAAGCATCTCTTCAAAACCCAAACATTTAGAAAGGAAAAGAAAAAGAAGTACCCCCCACAACTCCTATAGTTGAGCTACCTACATCTCTATCCACACCTCCTTTTCCTGAAAGATTACAAATTGAAAAAGGAGTGGAAAAACAAATTTGGTTGCCTGACTATAATTTCCTAGATGAATTGAAAAATGTATGTATCAAGATTCCCTTGTTACAAGCCATTAAGGAAATTCCTATCCTAGCGAAAACAATAAAGGAGTTGAGCCTTAAAAGACCAGGAAGGAAACCGAGAGATACCAGAAGGATCCACCTTGTGGGAAAAATTGCAGACATTATGATGGGAAAGATTACTATGCAGAAATATGTAGACCCTGGTAGTCCAATTGTCAAAACACATATCAATGGGGTAGAAATACCAAATACTTTGATTGACTTAGGGGCTGATATTAACATTACGAGCAGACAAACTATGGAACAGCTAAAAATTCCTAACCTTCTTTTTACACCTACTTTATTGCAACTGGCAGATCGATCAATTATTAAACCAGATGGTGTATTAGAAGACATTCCTGTCTCCCTAGACTCTTGGGAATATCCAGTGGATTTTATGATTTTAACCCCCAAGAGTAATTTAGGTGGAGATCCTCTTATTTTAGGAAGACCTTGGCTAGCCACAGCCGATGCTTTCATAAGTTGTAGGTCTGGGGATATGTACATTTCTGATGGTAATTCGACAAACAAGTTCAATCTGTATCCTCCAGCAAAAGCAATCACAGAAATAAGAGATAATGAGTGGATTGATGATGAAGATACTATACAACCTGTCTTTACCATTTCTGAGATTAGTGAAGATAGTCAAATTCTGAACACATTATAAAATTTTGAACCATCTTCAGAATATGACTCCGCACAATTTCAGTTGGATTCTGACATAGAGTGTCTATCATCTAGACAAATGTCTCTTTTCTCTATGGAAGAGTTTGGTAGTTCTGCCATTGAGGTTTTTCCAGGAAAAACATTAAATATCAACAAAAACTTGGAAAAATCACAACAGGAAGAGCTAATCAAAATCTTACAGAAACATTCTACTGCATTTGCATGGGAATATACCGATATGAAAGGTATCGATCCTAAGACTTGCATTCATCACATCTACATTGAGGAAAACAGTAGACCAATCAGACAACCTCAAAGAAGGATGAATCCAAACCTTAGGGAGATAGTGAAAGAAGAGCTCCAAAAGTTACTTAATGTAAACTTCATTTACCCTATTTCAGATAGCTGGTGGGTTTCCCCTTTGGTTATAATACCTAAAAATAATGGTAAATGGAGGGTTTGCATTGATTATAGAGAATTGAACAAAGCAACCTTGAAGGATCACTTTCCTTTACCCTTTATTGATCAATTATTAGATACTTTAGCAGGCAAAATGTATTTCTCATTTTTGGATGGTTTTAGTGGTTACAATCAGATCCAGGTAGCACCTGAAGATCAAGACAAGACCACATTTACTTGTCCATGGGGAACTTTTGCCTACCGAGTACTCCCTTTTGGAATATGTAATGCACCTGCAACATTCCAAAGGGTAGTACTAGGAATCTTTTCTGATCTAATTCATGATTGTGTAGAGGTTTAGATGGATGATTTTACAGTTTATGGTGATTCATTTGAAGAGGCATTAGAAAATTTGGAAAAAGTTCTTATTAGGTGTAAAGAGACAAACCTTTCATTAAGTCATGAGAAAGGTTTTATGATGTTTACTGAAGGGATTGTTTTGGGTCACCATATTTCAGGAGATGGAATTAAGGTTGATAGATCAAAAGTTGAAGTCATCTCCAAGCTACCGATTCCAAATTGTCAAAAAGATGTTAGAAGTTTTCTTGGGGTTACTGGTTATTATAGAAGATTTTGAAAACTTCACCAAAATAGCATCTCCTCTCTTTAAATTACTCACAAAGGATTGTGAATTCAAATGGGATCCTGATTGTCAATCTGCATTTGAAGCTTTAAAAACTAGAATATCTGAAGCACCCATTTTGAGAGGACCAAATTGGAAACTTCCTTTCCATATTTCCACAGATGCTTCAGATACATCTCTAGGAGTTATGTTGGGTCAAAAGGATTTAGTTCCTTATGCCATTTATTACACCAGTAAAAATTTGACTCCAACTCTGTTAAACTATACTGTAACTGAAAAAGAATTCTTAGCCGTTTTTCATGCAATCAACAAGTTTAGACACTATATAACAGGCTATGAAACTTTTGTCGATATTGATCATTCTACCATTAGATATCTTATGAATAAACCTGTTACCAATGGTAGAGTCACAAGATGGCTTTTATTTTTACAAGAATTCAATATTACTATGTTAGATAGACCAAGGAAACAAAATACAGTAGCTGATTTCTTGTCTAGAATCCAAAATACTAACGAAGATTCTCTAGTAGAGGATAAGTTTCCAGATGAATATCTGTTTGCAGTAACTACTAAAACTCCTTGGTATGCAGATATTGCTAACTATTTGGTTACAGGGAAGTTGCCTCCACACTTATTTCCTAATGAGAAAAGGAAAATCATTTAGGAGAGCTCAAAGTATTCTTGGATTTCTAATGAATTGTTCAAAACAGGGCTAGATTGTGTGATCAGAAAATGTGTGCGAGAAGGTGAAATGCCTGACATTCTTAAGGCATGTCATGATGAACCATGCGGCGGACACTTTGCTGACAAGAGGACGGCCTATAAAATCCTTTCTTTAGGATATTATTGGCCTTCTCTCTTCAAGGATGCAAAACAATATGTTAGAAGGTGTGACAGCTGCCAATGAGTTGGGAGACCAACTCCTTCAAATGAAATGCCTCTACATCCACAGGTACTCATCGAACCCTTTGAGAAATGGGCTCTAGATTTTGTTGGACCTATTAATCCACCATCCAAACAGAAAAAGTATATATTGGTTTGCACTGATTATGTTACTAAGTGAGTAGAAGCCAAGGCATTGCCTTCTGCCACTGAAAATTCAGTTGTTCAATTTCCTTTTGAGGATATATTTACTCGTTTTGGTGTCCCAAGAGAAATTGTGACAGATCAGGGAAGTCAATCTACATCTAAATTGATGGAAAAGTTGGAGGAATATAAAATCAAGCATAGAAAGTCTACTCCATATCATCCGTAAGCAAATGGCCAAGTGGAATCTACAAATAAAGTTCTTGAGAGCATCATCACCAAGACTGTTCATCTCCACAGAAGAGATTGGGCAGAGAGGCTTCCTGAAGCCTTGTGGGCCTATAGAACTACATGGAGGAACACAACAGGACATTCTCCCTATGAACTTGTTTATGGGAAAGAATTCTTGCTCCCCATTGAGTTTCAAATCAAGACCTTCAAGATGGCAGTTCAGTTGGGGATGAGCTTATCAGAAGCCAAAAAGCACAGAATGGACCAGCTAAATGAGCTAGATGAAATAAGACAAGATGCAATTCTAATGACCGATCTAGTTCAGCACCAAGGACTAAATGGCATGATCGATTTATCAAAGAGAAAAAGTTTCAAAAAGGAGATTGGGCGCTAGTGTTTGACTCAAAGTTTAAAGACTTCAAAGGGAAATTTCAAACTCATTGGCTTGGGCCATATGAGATTGATGAAGTCTTTAGTAATGGAGCGGTCCGAATTAAGACTATTGATGAGTTCCAAACTCCTCTTATTGTGAATGGCCACCGCTTGAAGATCTATCATAAGCCTCTCTCAAAAGAGGACTTTGCCAAAGTATTTCAAGAAAATTCTGCAATGAGGCTAGTGGAGAAGAATTCTTCTCCTCCATCAGCCTAATCTTTGTTCTTTTTGAAAAAAATAAAAAAATAAAAAATAAAAATAAAAAAATAAAAAATAAAAAATGTGTATAAGCCTGAAAACCAATCTTGGATTGGCAGTCTTATGCAGAAAATATAAGGTGAAAATCAGGGTCACCTGACACTTTATATTTTCCAAAAAAAAATCTCTTTTTCACCATCATTCCATCCTCATTTCATTCCGCTTCACTCCATATTTCATTTCATTTCATCTCACTTCCTTCATCTTTCACTTCATTCATCCTATCTCACTTCCACCAATAAAGTCCCTCTCAGGACTATTCCATCCAGATCAGTTTGTTCTAATCATCTTTGTGCAGGCAGAAAAGTATTGTTGCAGATTCCGCAGCTCATACCGAGTTTCCGCAGCCAATACACTCTGTCTCTGCAAACAAAACAATTATGTGTTCTAAAGAAAAAAAAATTCAGAGGTATCATCATCAAAAGAGCAGCAAGGATACATAGCACCTGCAAGACCAGAAAGCAATCAAAAGATAGCTACCATAATCAGTAAGGGAATCAGATGCAAATGTATAAAGGTATGTTCCAAAATTTCTAATCAACAGTTTAATATCATTTTTGCATAGTTTCAAATCGTGGTAGGAGTCACTTAATGTAATGATTAACAAGTTATCCCACTCCTCGTCCACGATCTCGCCTCATCCACCTCATCACCCTCCTAACGGTTTCCTAATCCCTACTGATCCGAACGTAATGCGAGCTGCTCTTCTATTAATCATTCGTACCTCAGTGACGTATACCGGTGTACCACGGTTCTCCATACGATCATTTCCGCAGCCAAGTGTATGTAGCCACTCAAAGCTCATAAATTTGACCGTTGCACTCGCATGCATAAAACTTGTAGCCGTATTCATTTCTACCCTCATACCAGTGGCTTCATTTCATTTTCATACATCGCTCTCGTTTCATTGTAAAATCCCTCTCTGTTTTTCCTCACCTCACTGTTCAAAACCCTGAGTTCTGCACCTCACTGTTCATTACATTACGGTTACTGTACAACCGTAATTCCTCTGTTTTCCCGTAGAAGTATTCTCCTCAAACATCCATATCCACTGTCAGAGCTTTAAGTGCAACCGAGAACCGAGAATGGGGAAACTGTTGAGAGCAGAACCGGAGGGTTCAAAGTTTTTAGAGGGTTACCCACAGGTCAAAGAAGCACTGCAAAAGGCCGAATGGCTGAAGTTTATTCAAAAATTTAACGGGTACCATAAGGAAGTGACAAAGGTATTTGCCCGGTCGTTTGACGGAAAAGCCGTGGAGGTAGGTGACTTACAGTTCACCTTAACCGAGAGTACCCTGGCCACAGCAACTGAATTGCCTCAAACTGGAGAACGCTGGTTCAAAAATAGGACAGTGGAAGATCAAGAATGGAGAAAAATGCTTAAGAATCCAGGTATGGATACTTCCATTTTCACCTAGGGTATCCCTGTACGTGTCATTAAAGAGGAATGGACTTCATTACTGCTTCTTGTTCAAAAAATTTTAACATGTGAAGGCCTTTTCGGTGTCATGTATATATACCATACAAGACTCATGATGCATTTCATGGAAGACAGAGCTATCAATTTACCCTGTTTCTTATTTGCTAGTTTAAAGAAAATGTGTAACACTGTTCAGAAAAATGTGGGAAACATTGAACCCCATTTGTATCACCATGGGCTTATTAAGATTCTAATTGAGGAACAGTTGAAAAATAAAAAGGATACATGGGAGAAGTTTCTCATTAGGAACCATTTTCAAGAGGCAGTTGAAGCCTCCAGTAGCTCTCCTAGGGTACCAAAAAGAAATAGGAGAGGAGGAAAAGAAATTATTGACCAAGAAACTGCCAAAAATATTGCTGTAGAAACTGCTCCAAAGACTGCCCAGGCAACTGCCAGAGAGGAAAGGAAGAAGGGAGTCAGCACTAAAAGACAAAAGGGGGATAAAGGGAAAACCATTTTGCAAGAATCAATTCCTTCACCAGAGCCCTCAATTGAAGAATCCCAAACACTAGCTGACAGATTAGTGCAACTGCAAACCACTGCCCTCTCAAAGAGAAAACAAAAAGAGAAGCATAGTGCCCAACAGAAGAGCACTAATATACAAGTAAGGAGAAGGAGTAGGTTGAAAGGAAAATGGAGTGTGACCAAAGGCAAACAGTCCCATTTTGTTGACTTAGGCACACCAGAAAAGTCTCCAATTCAGCTAGATGTTGAGCCTAGTCCTCCACGGGAAGAAAGTCCCTTCCAGCAAGAGAGAGAAGGCAGTTTTCAAGAATTTGAGTTTAGACCAAGACAAACACCTGATATAGGCCCTGATCAGCAGAAAGCATATGATTACTTGGAGACCTTAGAGCAATCTGCTGCCGGTCCAAGCACTATAGTACCTCATGATGAACAGGTCAAATCTCTAAAACAAGAGGTATTTGAGCTGGAAGTCTTGAACCAGCACATTAAGCAGGAGAATGAAGCCTTGAAAGAACAAAGCAAAGTGGAAAAAATGGTCCATGACAATACAATGCTTCACTTGGGTCTCTGGCAGAAAAAGAATAGAAAATTGAAAAAGAAATGCAAGAAGCTAAGCAAGGCCTTAATTAATTTGAGGTTTAGATGTTTGGTTAAGAAACCAAAAGCAAATATGGCAGTGAGAAGAAAAAGGAGAAGGCTGGATGTCTTGGCAGAGGCATCTGAGCATATAAACTGAGAAATCATGACAAGTTTCGGTTGCATGAGGACATGCAACACCTTCACAGTGGGGGTATGTTGAGCCTCAAACCTGCACTCATTTACCCATTCTACCAACAGCCTTTTTCCTACTTATCTCCTTCTTTTGTCATCATTTCCTTCATCAACTTGTTCAATTCATTGCATTATAGGACTTTTTAACATGATTTGCTAACTGTGCTAATGGTTTACTGTTGGTTTAGATTTTTGGTTCAAGTACAGCAATTCCACAGCTGTTATAGGTTTCCGTAGCTGAGCACTGATTCCGCAGCTGATCCCAGATTCCGCAGCTATTTTCTTGTTTGATATGATCCAGGTGTCTTCTAGAGAAACGAACCACATGGGCAAGTTTGTATGACTGTGTACATGGTATGTGTGCTATCGGTTCAGCAAAACTGGCCAACAACACCCCTGGTCAACGCGGAGGTAGCTTGGGTCAAACAGCAAGGTTGCAAACGGTGGCACGGCTCTGTGTGTTCGGTTGGAGCACGTAAGTCACAGCCGGCTTCTCCGTTAGCCACGACGATTGTAGGGGACCATAATCCAACATCATATTTATTAGACCACGATGACCATTCCCTAGATCCGAGCTCAGTGCTGCTGGACGTGTCCTTTTCCTAGCTGTTAGTTAGCTTCATTTACGCATAAGATAATTGATGTTTTTGCTATAAATAAAGCATTTCCATACGCTGAATAGTTAGTCTGATGTGGTTTAATAATTTGCTGCTGTAAACTCTGTTTTCAAGACCTTTTCATAAAGTGTTTTACGCTTCCCACTGTGTTTATTATGAGTTGATTTAATTTGAAGAAGACAGTTCTGTTTCTCTCCATGTAGCCGATCTTTTAATTGGTTGAAGTGGATGGAGGGCCCCTGTCTGCTACAACCATTGTACAGTAGCCTTTAAATTTCCTTTTCTGCATTTCTTTTTCTTTACTTGATCATGTATACTAATGTACAGTTTTGAGTTATGTTGTTTTGTATTTCTTCAATCTTCATGACTGATCAGTGTGTTTTTACAGCTTTGATTAGGAGCCCGGGACAGTGTTCTTTTACTTCCTTTTAACACTAGTGGCATCTGAAGTGTCTTACCTCAACTGCTAACTTTTTGCTGTAATTTTCATTAGTTACTTGATTAGCTAGTTTCTTTATTTGGTTTACTTTATCAAAGTTTTATCAAGATGCTAATCTCTTAATGGTTCTGTTTATCATAATGCAATAATCTTTATGGGACCAAAATATTATCTAACTGCAACTTGATTTATTTAGTCTTTAGACTCATATTGCCAATTCACTCCTAACTCTTCTTTTTCACATGATCAATTCAGCTAAAGGTAGAAGGTTAAGGAAGAATACGTAGTGTGATTTGTCAATTAAATTTTGGATTCCTAGAGTAGTGCTTTTGCTTTCAGCAGAGTTAATGTAAATATCATTTCCATTTCTAACAGCAGTAAGGGTATTGGACTAGTGCCATTAGTCTTTCGTTTAATGCTTTGCTTTCATTTGATGCTTTAGTTTCATTTCAAGTCATCATTCAAGTTTTCTCTTTAAAATTTAAGAAGCATTTAGAAATCATCACATACACACACATTCACTCACTTGTTTATAAATTCATCACATCATATTAGGAATATAATTTAGACATAAACTAAAAATGACAAAAAGAACTAGGAAAGGCTACTTAAGTATATATTGTACACTTCACTTCGTCAGCTTACGAGCCCCGGGTTGACAATTTATGATAGCAATTTAGACAACACTAAATTGACCAAACAAGATGCAACAGATTTTAAACAACCATCTGCCGGTTTTTGACAAGCCTCATGGGCTTCCACCCTCGCGAGGGGAACATGATCATATCATCACCTTGGTTCCAGGGGACCAACCCCCAAATGTGCACCCATACAGATATCCGTTCACCCAAAAGAACAAAATAGAAAAAACCATCAAGGAACTTTTGGAAGCAGGGGCCATTCATCCCAACATCAGTCCTTATTCATCCCCAGTGGTTATGGTGCTCAAAAAATATGGGGAGTGGCGGATGTGTCCTTACTTCAGGGCTCTCAATAAGCTGATAGTCAAAGATAAATTTCCCATTCTGGTGGTTGATGATTTGCTGGATGAACTCAACGGGGCTCAATTTTTCACGAAGTTGGATCTTCGCTCAGGTTACCACCAGATCTGCATGAAGGAAGTCGACATACCCAAGACTGCTTTCAGAACTCCTGAAGGCCACTATGAATTCCTGGTCATGCCATTTGGTCTTTGTAATGCCCCCTCTACTTTTCAGAGCCTTATGAACCACATTCTCAAACCATATCTCAGGAAATTTGTCCTTGTCTTCTTCGATGACATCCTCATCTATAGTTGCACTTGGGCCGCACATCTTCAGCATGTAGATCTACTCTTGCAACTGTTCCGCAAGCATAAATTATTTGTCAAGATGTCCAAGTGTTCGTTTGGCATGGCAGAGGTAGAGTATTTGGGCCACATTGTGGGGTGTGAGGGTGTCAATGTGGACCCCAAAAAGATCCAAGCAATGCAGGAATGGCCTCAACCTAAGACCTTGAAGAGCTTACGAGGATTTTTGGGTCTCACAGGCTATTATCGTAAATTTGTCCGCAACTATGGTCGCATAGCGAAGCCCCTCACCCACCTCCTAAAGAAAAATTCTTTCTTCTGGAATGAGGAAGCACAACAGGCCTTTACAGCTCTAAAAAATGCCATGTGTTCCACTCCAGTTTTAGCACTACCTGACTTCACCAAATATTTCGTCATTGAATGTGATGCTTCAGGGACAGGTATTGGGGCAATTTTAATGCAGGAAGGGAGACCGTTGGCCTTCACAAGCCAGCAACTCAGTGGGAAGAATCAGGGCCAATCTACATACGAGAAGGAAATGATGGCCATCTTACATGCAGTCGACACCTGGCGACCTTATTTATTGGGGCGACATTTCCAAATCTGCAGAGATCATCACAGTCTTAAATATTTTTTGGAGCAATGCCTATCCTCCCCACAACAAAATAAATGGCTAGCCAAAATGCTGGGATATGATTATGAGATCATTTACAAGAAAGGGAAAGACAATAGTGTAGCAGACGCATTATCTCGCCAATTTGAGGAGCAAAGTACCCTGCTAGCTATTTCCCTCCCCATTCTAGAATGGATTGAAGAAGCTCGCAGAGAATGGTTTTCACACCCCGAGCTCTCCCAACTCATTTCTCAATTACAGGCAGATCCAAATTCCACCAAGGGCTACTCGTGGCAGGATGATATTCTTCACTACAAGGACATAGTCGTAATATCACCAACATCCACCTTCAAAGTCGCATTTTGGTAGAGATGCACTCATCTCCCATTGCAGGACATTCGCGCTTTTAGAAGACATATGCTCGCACCAGAAGATCATTTTTCTGGACAGGCATGAAAAAGGACATCCTTACCTTCGTAACCGAATGCGAGGTCTGTCAATGCCACAAAGGGGAAACAGTCAACACACCAGGCACTTTACAACCATTGCCCATTCCGGCATCAATTTGGACAGAAGTTTCTATGGATTTCATTACAGGTCTTCCAAAGTCAGGGAACAAGTGAGTCATCATGGTGGTTGTGGACCGATTATCGAAGTATGCTCATTTCTGCGCTCTCCCCCACCCGTTTGCACACACCTTGGTTGCTCAAACTTTCATGGATCAGATCTTCAAATTGCATGGCATGCCCATTTCTATTGTGTCCCACCGCAACCCGATCTTCACCAACAATTTTTGGCAGGAACTCTTTAGAATACAAGGCACTCAACTAAAACTCAGTACTTCCTACCATCCGCAAACAGATGGTCAAACTGAAGCAGTCAACAAATGTCTAGAAACCTACCTTAGGTGTTTTACTTCAGAAAAAACAACACCTTTGGGTACAGTGGCTACCTCTGGCAGAATG
>APFE031075986.1:15320-56120 GCA_000404065.3 Pinus taeda | reverse complement strand
AAAGTATCTCTCTATTTTAACTAGCTCAAAGAAGAAAATTAATATGGCAAAGATTAGAACGAATTCTCATGAGCTCCATAGTGAAACAGGCCGTTGGGCAGTTTCTAAAACGCCATGGATGGAAAGGATCTGCCATATTTGTGAGAATGGGAGCATCGAGGATGAAAACCACTTCCTCTTAGAGTGCCCTGCGTACAACCACATTAGATCTCAATTTCACAACCTTTGTTACAATACTGACCTTCCTAGCCTTTTAAAATGCCAAAATTATAGTGAACTCGGGAGGCTTCTCTCCAAGCTTTTTGAGCATAGGAATAAAATCTTAAATCAAAATAAATAATTTGTCTTCTTAGGTCCGATAGATCATTATTTGGTCTCAGCGGACTTTAACCATCATCATCATCATAAAAAACTATTGCACGAAATTGATAGTTGAAATCCATTATTGTGATAAAATTATCCGAGTTACTGTCCCCGCTGATTCTTACAAGTATTTGACTTGAGCGCGTCTGCATCATAACAGGTATGGAATAACTTGTCACTTTTGCCACTTTAATTAAGTTCCATCTGGTACTTGAGCGCGTCTGCATCATAACAGGTATGGAATAACTTGTCACTTTTGCCACTTTAATTAAGTTCCATCTGGTCGTGTAGTGTTACTGATTAATGCATTGACGTTGCATATGATGCCATAAGTATTTCTTAACTCAATTGGTATATCAACTGTATTTCTTAACTCAATTGGTATATCAACTGTAGAAAAAATGAATATCATATGTGCAACGAAAAAGCAATCTCACCCTTGTAAAAATAATGTATATATTTGTCCACTGAAAAAGCAATCTCACCATTTTTTCTGAGGCTGAAAGATAAAGAGATTATATAAATGCTACCACGCCATGAATCAAACCTCTCAGACTTGTCTGAGGGCAGGTCAAACAACACGTCAGATTTAAACCCTTCATCCAACAGTAAAATTGACTAAAGTTTCGAATTTGCCAAATTTGCCTAACCAATGAGAAACACGTTCATATCTGGACATAAATGGAGAAACACATTTATAATAAGACATGATATATAGTTTTCAGATTTTAATTTCTTCGAAAACTATGCAAAAATTCATGGAGGCGTGAGTAAAAAGGGAATGTTATGGAGAACAAATTTAAGAGATTGAGACCATATTTCAAAATAATCACATCGGTTATACAAACCATGTGGTTACAGGTTTTTATTGCAATTTTTCATAGAAACCGTTGACAGGAAAACGAGTGCCTAAGCTAGTCAGAAAATTTGAAAGGGAAACTGATTTACTGGGCCAGAAAAAAGGAAAGAGCCATGGGCAAGTTAGAGGATAAGAAAATTATAAATAATGCCATATTACTTCAATCCAAAACGCTTTGATGCAGTGGGAACAGAAATAGAGAGACGAACGCCGTAACAGACCTCCATGACGACGAAGTGAATTTTTTTCTCAAATCTGTGAACGGGATTCTTATGAGATTTTAAGGGAACATTGGATGCGGCTGAAAGCACGGTGGATAAGGAAAGACGTAGTCTGGATATGTGGTTGGGCAAGATGTCATCCACCGCTCTTTTCAACTCGAATTTGATAGGACAGATCTTGCCAAGGATTTCAGCTCATCTCCTCCCCGTCATGAACGCTTTTGTTATTCCCTCAAGGTGCCGGTTCTGCTGAGCTTGTTTGTGCTTCGTCGGTTGCTGTTTTCCGAGAGTGGATACAAAAGCGGGGCATAACAAAAAAAATTAAGTGCTATTGCCCAGATTGAAATAGTTTAAGATCTCAATTCATTTAAAAATAAAATATGCGCGCCGATGCCAGTTTGAAATCGCAAACAAGGAGGTTTGAAATGGTAATATGCACGCCAATGCCAGTTTGAAATCGAAAACCGAGGAGGTTTGAAATGATAAAGGAGGAGGTGGCAATGAATGCATGCATCTGATGAAGTACGAATGATGGACATTCGTGAGTTGGAGCGAGAAGGCTGAGCCATCGAAGTTGAAGCTGTACGTCGCCGGCAATATCATGCTTATGTATGGGTATGTAGTATGTATATTGATGACATCATTCGCTAAGCGAATGATTGGCTTAGTGACTTGTTTTTAAGAGTTGCCTTGTTTGAAAGCACGGTACATGTCCAACTGTGACTACTTCCTATAGCAAATAATCCTGCACAGATCCGCAGGATCCGGTTTGTATAATTCTACGCGGATCTGCGCAATCCAGCGGGAATCCCAGCTTGCTGAGGAAATATAACAGATTAAGCGGTACCGAGAAAGCAGCGCATCCACCTCCCGGTTCTATATATTTGTAGATCTCTCTCACTTCACGAATCAAACACCAATGAAGGTGAAGTCCATTAAGGTGAAGTCTAATTATTTTTGAGCGGTTATTCAATCCCTTGTTGAAATGGCGCTCGTACAACTGGTCGCGATGTTCAGTTTCTTATGGATAGCTCCTGCAGCTTATGCCGTAGATAGTGACTAGCGATCCGTACATGCAACTTTTTATCACTCACCGGCAGATTGTCACCCGATTTTAACTGTCGCTTATTTATAAACTGTTTTTTATGCAATTCGGACCGTTTCAATGAGATCTCGAAGATCCTCAAATTACTAAGCTATATATTGTATTTGTGGCATAATTCTCCTTTTGCTTAAATTGGACCGAGCTTGGTTGGTTTCGCAACACAATCTTACTGATCATCCAACGTCAAAGCTGTTGATATTGCGCCTTAGTGTTTAATGATTTTTAGTTTTCTTAATTCTTAACAATGGCAACATTTGTTATTTATAATTTAAAGGGCAAGTTTAAAAAGTTAATAGATTTTTCTAAATATAATTATAAAATGAAAAGCATTAGAAAGTAAATATTTTTTATATAAGAATGAACATGCTTAAGAGAAGGAAAAACATTAAAAAGTAAATATCTTTTATATGAGAATGAACCTGTTTGAGATGTTGACACATTTATCATATGAATTACAGGTTTAAAATGGGTAACATAATTATCATATAAATTACATTGGAGAAGTATATATGTATTTTTGCTTTACTATGCATAATTTTTCATCTTTTCTGTGTTTAATTTTATTTATTATAAAAATAAGAAATTAATTTTTTTCATTTTTACACTTCATTTTTCACAACTATGTCTTGCTTCTCACTCCTAAGCATCCATTCCAATTTAAAAATGAAAAGTTTTAAGATGCTTAACACATTTATTATATGAATTACATTGGAGAAATATGTATGCATTTTTGCTTTACCAAACCTGTACATAACTTTTCTTCTTTATTTTATGTATTATAAAAGAAGTTTCAAACTAAATAAAAAATTTACATTTCCATTCACCTTTAATAGTAGTATGAGGAGGAAAGGGTTCAATGCTATAAATCTCATTTTTTTTTTTTATGGGTAAGCACGAAAGTGAAAGTGAATATTTATTGTTAATTATTATATTTATTTAATTTTGTATTAAATATATTATTGTATTTTTTTAGAGTTTATTATTGAAAACTGAAAATTTATAATGTAAATCTTCAATGTAATTATGTGGCAATTTTGTGGCAATAACTAATTGGATGTGGCTAACTTAAGAAATTTAAAAAACACTTTGTGAATGTGGCTAATTTAAGAAATTTAAAAAACATTTTAAGGGGTGATGATCCGCTTCACCATTCAATTTCGCAAATAGGAGATGTTATTATTGATATAGTTACCTATGGAAATAGGGCACTATACAATATTAAGTCATATAGATAACATAATCATTGTGAATAAAAAAAAGTTTATTTCATTGTTTCCTCATACTAATTTACCCTTATATTACTTTATCACATTCGATTTCTCAAATAGGAGATGTTATTATTGATATAGTTATCTAGGGAATGCATAATCATTGTGAATATAAAAAATTGTTTCCTCATACTACTTTACCCTCATATTATTTTACGTGTGTAAAATTTAAGGTTGCATGTGTGTACATTATTCATGTTAGACAATTAAATCATGCATGTAAGTCTATTAGCAATTAGTTATTGCCACCATTTAAATCTATTAACACTTAGATATTAGAATCATTGGCAAATCATGCATCTAACTCTTAACAATTAGTTGTTACAACCATTTAACTCTATTAATACTTAGATATTAAATCATGCATCTAACTCTATTAGCAATTAGTTATTACAACCATTTAACTCTATGAACACTTAGTTATTACAACTGTTGAAGAATCATGCATCTAACTCTATTAACAATTAGTTATTACAACCATTTAACTCTATTAATACTTAGATATTACAGCCATTGGCAGGAGTAGTTATACCATCTAATGTAGTGGTGCTTCCCTTAATGAAGTGGTGATTCCCTTAACTCTATTAACATTTAGATATTACAACCATTGGAAAATCATGCATCTAACTCTATTCACAATTAGTTATTACAACCATTTAACTATATTAACACTTAGATATTGCAACCATCAACAATTAGTTATTACAAACATTTAAGTCTATTAACACTTAGATATTACAGACATTGGCAAAGGTAGTTATACCATCTAATGAAGTGGTGCTTCCCTTACACATCAACGAGTATTGATTACAACCATTAGCAAGGGAAATTGGACCATCTAGCACCTAGCAAAGAAAATTGGACTATCTAGTACACATCTAGGTGTTCTAGTTAAAAATAATTGCAATCAAAACACTGAACACAACAGATCTAGAAATGCAACCTTTATTTATATTAATAACTGTAAATGGTGCATGGCCATACAATAAATCTCGAGCCCCTGCAATGGCATGCACAAATGCTTATCAAAAAGAGAACACAAATGTACTGAACTAGAATCGTGGACCTTGGATGCCCACGGGGTTTTCATCCTTGGGATCAAACTAGAACTGGCCACACCAAGTTCTCAAGAAGGATACAACAAGATGGATAAAACCCAAATGATCCAATGCCTAACTCCTATCCCCTTTTATAGGTTTGATGGATTCTCTAGAAGCCTTGTTCCACTAGAAAAAATAACGCTGACAGGGTTTTTGTCCTTGGGATGAAACTGGAACTGGCCATGCCAAGTCCTCAATAAGATTACAAGAAGATAGATAAAACCCAAACGATCCAATGCCTAGCTCCTATCCCCTTTTATAGGCTTGATGGATTATATAGAAGCCTTATTTTATTATTTCCCTCGAAAAATGAAGGAAAATACTAGGGGCAGTTACCATGGGAAAACACTACAGTAAATACCTTGGGTAGGTTTTGATCCATTTTGACCATATCCAAAAGAATGAATATTACAAATCCTCCCGCCCAAAGATTGCTTTCCGTCAAGCAATTCATTGTTGTCCACAACAAAAGCATTAATACCAAGATCCCATACAACCTAATCTGTTACTCCATACCTCCATGCTAAATGATCCTAAATGGATCCTTTGATACCTAGATCCAAAATAATCCTTTAACCAATCTTGCCCCCAATGGATTCTCCTAGATTCCAATGCCACCTAAGTCCTGGGACCTGTGCATTATGCTACCATATTTGCCCTCCATTGTTGCTTGTGCCAAAGGGCCCAAGATGCAATATGCCCTTGGCCATGAGTATCCTCCTATGAATCAACCCATCAATAGAGTAGAAACTCATAATCTATCACCAATCCATGCCTTGGGAAGGATGAATACCTGTAAATCTACTATGTTGATGTTCCTTGATGCTCAACGCATGGTGCTCCATTCAGTCACCCAACATGATGCATTTGCAGAACTATGCCCTGCTCTTCCCAGTGTATAAAGGTGGGTTGGTAGTGTTGCAAGCCTCATTTATGTATTTCTATAGAGGGTTGCTCTGGAACTCCCAACTATACTCCTCGTGCTACCTTGTGAGAGACTTGAGTCGTTCCTCAACATTGGACAACTCGACCATTGATTTGGCACATACCCCTATGAGATTCTCAATTTTTTTATTCTCCTGTAAGACAATGTCTAGACTATCCAAACTCTCTTCTTCCACATCATAAGATTTGTCTTGAAATGCATGATCTTTTCTTGAAAGTCCTCTACTGGTAATTCTAGTGCCCTATTGAATGTCTCAGTATTCGTTTGCACGACCACGACTTCAACTTGAACCTTTGATTGATCCTCCAGAAATTGCTCATCATGCATACTATATTTTCCATGCTACCCTGCATGATCATGCTCATCCTGTCGGATTATTACTACTCGCTAGTCATTTGATTCTCCTTCAATGTCTTCTTGCTAGCCTTCTCTAGTGGTGGAGATACGTTGTCCACCTTCTCTAGTTGTCCCACATGGATGTATTGGTGAATTGTTATCTACACCTGATTGCACATACTCTTTATGGATGTTCTCCTGGATATCTATAGATTCAACTACAACATCATGAAGAGGAATTACCTCCTTCTTTTCACCATGTACTTTGTCTGGCTAACTGATTATCATCAGCTTGTCCTACATGTTTCTCTGTAAAACATGGTGTTGTTGTTCACCATCTATACTTGACTTCTTGGATATGTCACTAGTTCTCTTATGAAAAATGGTGAACCCAACTATGGATGAATCCCCATGATCTTCCCTTGTTTCCTCCTTATCACCTAGACATGAATGGTTAAAGGCCCAAGGTCCCTTGCAGATAAAGCATAGTCCTCTCTTCCTTAGTTCATTCTTGACCCAGATTTTGTTCTTGCTTCGTCCATCAATCCTTCTCAACTCCTTCCTAATCAACACCCTTTTAAGTAATTTTATGTTTTACTTGACCGACTTCTCTACTAGATCATAAAAAACTCGTGATCTCTATGGTTCCTTCCTCCAAATTGTCAATAATTTGGACCTTAGTATATTGCAGTTCTGAGCATTGCCTTCTAAGAATAGAGACACAATCTTTTGCATGCTTCTTTTGACATATTCTAAATGAGCTGATGTGACACTGATGTAACCGTTTTGGAGCAAATGAAAGACCAACTCATCACATTACAGATTTAGCATGAGTGTGCCAAAGTTGAATTCTTCCATGATTTTTAAAATTCTGCACCGCTTCTGAAAGGTGGGAAGCATGATGTTATTCAATCCTTGAAGGGCTTCCACTATTAGCCATGATATATCTCTCATGAGATCATTATTGTAGGGTGGTAGTGGTGATGTTAGAGCTATGATCCCGCTGAGACAAGAAGCAACTATGAGCCTGACCTGTTCACAAGGATGTTCCCAAAATTTGGGTTGTATCAATGCAAGCATGGATGGCTTGAGAGCCCAACTAAGTTTCTTCCATTCTCGCTGCCCTACCTTACAGAAACATGTGTTTAATTCCTCCAACTTAAGAAAGGTATTTCCTGACTTTATACACTGCAACTCAAATCCAAGTGCAAAGAGATACTTGCTTCTAACATATCCCTTTTAAATTTCCTTTAACTGTTAAAGGATAACATGGATCTTTTGAGAGAAAGACTTGTGATTATGCTCGCTGTGATTATGCTCGCTCTTATGATCTACACGTTGTTTCCATTTTTGATCCACTAAAATATTGTAACCCAAAGAAATGGCTAATGTATTACCATGTCTATTTTTGAGTTGCTTCCAAAAATAAAATGATGACATTATTAATGGAGTCTGATACTCAATTTTAATTTTTTTTAAGCCTTACGAATATGCAGCTTCACCATCTTACCATGTCTATTTTTGAGTTGCTTCCAAAAATAAAATGATGACATTATTAATGGAGTCTAATACTCAATTTAATTTTTTTTAAGCCTTACGAATATGCAGCTTCACTATCTTAAATTTAATGATAATTAAAAGGATCATATAACTCAAAAAGTAAAGGAATGAGCTGAGGGCCCACCGTGGAATCCCCCCAATATGCTTTCACCTGAAATAGACCCACCAAAATATCATTGTAATAATCTCTCTTTCTGTTGCTGCAGGGTAAGCGCTGTTGGCCCTCTAGAGATATGATACCTTAAATTTTGATTCGTCGAACAACCGAGTGGTCAAAGATTTCCTGACAGACAGATGTTGAAATATTAATTTCAACTTGCCGTGCTGCATTTAATGCACAAAACCTCCAGACCTCATCAGATCGCTTTTCACGAAAAGTGGTATTCCCTCAAACTCACCTGATACAATCACCTTTGACGCGTGTCCATTGTACTTTTCCAAAAACTACTTTTCATCAGGACGTAAAGTTTGGTAGAAAAGGTTCGCCCGATATTGATTGCAACTGTGTGATTGATTTCAAAGTTGTCCACTGTTCGATTAATCCAAAGTTGCATACTGGGCCTGCACATGAACATTACTTAAAAATTTTGGTTTGACTGCATTTTATCAGTAAGGCATTTAATGAATATTTACTATGGTCATAAATATAGGTAAATGGCTTTAGTTTATTATGTATGGGAATTATGGGATGAGTAAAAGAAAGGTATGGGCATATTTTTTTTTATTAAAAAAATATATGCAATGAAGTATGTAAATGAAATGTAATGTTTAGTTTTTTTTTGGTTGACTTCGTATTGTATTGAAACGCACAGCAGTGCAAAGCAAAAATAGAGCAGAGGGCGAATGTAACTTTGATAAAAAGGGAAATGCAAAGTAAACGAAGTGTGAGCAAAATATATGCAGCAGCCCATATGTTTTTTTTTTAAAATGTAATGTGAATGTGAAGAATGGATATGTAAGAATTTTTTTATTTAAAGCAGTAAATGTAAATGAAAATTTACACACAGCAGTGTAAATCTTTTCAAAAGGAGACAAAGTAATTTTTTTTAAGTTCTTGGTGAATCCCTTTGTTAAGAGGATGAAGTTTGTAACAGCCAGTTTGTTAATGAATACATAGTGTTTTTATGTGTGAGAAAATATCTATCTTCTCATAAAACAATTGTAGCTTCCCTGTGTTAAAGATCCTGTGGCAAAAAACAGAGCATCGTTCTCTGTTCAATGATTTTTTTTTGGATTTTTACCAGAAAAATTCCCAACAATGGTATCAGAGCTTGTCGAGGCTCTTTGAAGGTGTCAAAGAAGCTAAAGGAAGGATTTTTGTTGCAGCAAATTCTCTAGTAGAGTGAAGTCTTAGGCAAAAGGATCCAGGTATTTCTTAAAGTTTTTTTTGTGTTGTTGTTGAAGAAACAATGAGTTATTTTAAAAAACACAGTCAGTTATTTGAATCATAGTTTAGAGTGCTAGAATGGCCAGCACCAGCACCAACATGGGTATGTTTAATACTCAGCGCCCACAGTTTAATGGAAAAAACTATGACTATTGGGCAATAACCATGAGAGCCTTGTTTGCTTCACAAGATTTATGGGAATTAGTTCAAGATGGTTTTGAAGAACCAGCAGATGAAAATGAGTTTAACAGATTAACTCAGGCAGAGAAATATTTATTGAAGAGCAATAAGAAGAAAGATTCCAAAGCTCTCGTATTTTTGTATCAAGCAATGCATGAGAGTGTGTTTCCAAGGATAGCAGCAACCAAGACATCCAAGGAAACATGGAAAACTCTCAAGATAGCCTATCAAGGCATGGAGAAAGTGAAGACAGCAAAACTACAGTAGCTGAGGAGAGATTTTGAGAATCTTTGCATGAAGGAGTCAGGCAATATTGACTCATTCTTCACACATGTAATTGGTCTGGTCACACAGATAAGGTCTCATGGAGAGATTCTTGAAGAAATGAGGATTGTGGAGAAACTATTGAGGATCCTACCCTCAAAGTTTGATGTGATTGTCACCACCATAAAGAGACAAAGGATCTCTCAAACTTATGAGTTGATGAACTTCATGCATCACTGATCAGACATGAGGAGAGGTTGAGTAGAAATGAAAACTCATCTCTAGAACAAGCCTTCAAGATCCATATGTCTTTTGGAACAGGAAGAGGTCAAGGCAGAGGAAACAAGAGAGGAAGAGGCAGAAGCCAAAACAGAGGTGGAAGAAATAGTTCAGCAAATGCTCAAGGAAGAGGCAGCAATTCAAATCAAAACCAAGGCCAAGGCAACAGCCAACAAAGTGGACAACATCATGCTCAAGGACAAAGGTATGATAAATCCAATGTCCAATGTTATTATTGTAAAAAATATGGGCATTATGCCAATGAATGTAGGAAGAAGCAACATGATATGAATAATAGATCTAGTACAAATATCAATAGAGAAAATATCAGCCAAGATAATGTGCTTTTAGCTTGTAATATGGCTGAAACAAACAGTGATGATATATGGTTTCTAGATTCTGGTTGTAGCAACCATATGACAGGAAACATAGCCTTGTTTTCTGTTTTAGATCAAAATGTGAAATCACAAGTCACAGTTGGGACTGATAGCAAAATTTATGTTATCGGAAAAAGAGAAGTTAAAATATTTACAAAGAAATGTGAAAAGAAAACCATAGCAGATGTCTATTATGTTCCTGGAATGAAGTGTAACCTATTGAGTATTGGACAGCTTGTTCAAAAGGGTTACAATGTATTCTTTGTGAATGATGTATGCACCATCATAGATATAGCACCCAACAAAAGATGTATTGCTGAAGTGAAGATGACAAGGAATAGGATGTTCTCTCTCAGGATAAGGGCAGATTTGAAAAACAAAGAAGTAATTGCAACAATTACCCAAGAGGCTTTCCAAAGTGAACCAAAGGATGAAAATTGGTTATGGCACTTGAGATTTGGACATCTCAACTTTGGAGGTCTTAACTTGTTGAGTAGAAAAGGAATGGTAAGAGGATTACCATTGATAGAGAAACCAGACAACCTTTGTGAAGGTTATATCTTGGGGAAACAACACAGAGAAAGTTTTCCATCAGGGAAAAACATAAGAGCGAAAGCACCCTTAGAGATTGTTCACTCAGATGTATGTGGACCGATGCAAACCGCATCACATGCAGGCAGCCAATATTTTCTAACATTCATTGATGATTTCACCAGAAAAACTTGGGTTTATTTCATGAAGAACAAAAGTGAAGTGTTCGAAAAATTTCGAAATTTCAAAGCACTTGCAGAAAATCAAAGTGGACTGCATATAAAAGTTCTGAGAACTGATAGAGGAGGTGAATATATCTCTAAGGAATTCCTATGGTTTTGTAGAGAAAATGGAATTTGTAAGCAATTTACAGCTAGGTACACCCCACAACAAAATGGAGTTGCTGAAAGGAAGAACAGGGCCATCATGGATATGGCGAGGATTATGTTGAAGGCAAAGCATTTGCCAAATGATTATTGGGCTGAAGCTGTAAATTGTGCAGCATATATTATGAATAGGTGTCCAATAAAAGTAGTCATGAACAGAGTGCCAGAAGAAGCATGGAGTGGGAGAAAGCAAGGAGTCACCCACATGACAGTTTTTGGATGTGTGGCTTATGCACACATTCCAAATTAGCTAAGGAGGAAATTGGACAGCAAAGGGGAGAAATGTATTGTCATTAGATACAGTGAGGAATCCAAAGCTTACAGATTATATATCCCATCTACTAAGAAATTTTTTGTGAGCAGAGGTGTTCAGTTCATTGAGGAGGAAGCTTGGGATGGAAGCATAGAGAAAACAATAAATGTTAAAAACTGTTTGTCTCATGATGAAGATGATGAGGAGATGGCTGAAATACATCCCCAAACAACAGTGCCAACACAAGGGCAGAAAGGAACACCATTGAGGAGAAATGAAAGTGCTTCTCTAAGAGCACCACAAGGAGGAAATTCAAGTGCATCTTCAAGCACTTGTACACCAAATGAAAGAGGTAAGAAGTTCAGAAATTTAAGTGATATTTATGAACAAGAGGAAACAAATGAAGGTATGAATTCTTTGTTTGCATTATATTGTCATGTTGATTACCCTATTCATTTTGAAGATGCAATTAAGGATAGGAAAGGGATATAAACTATGGATGAGGAGATCAATGCCATAGAAAGAAACAAGACATGGGATTTGATTAAACTACTAAAAGATGAAGAAGTCATTGAAGTTAAATGGGTCTACAAGACCAAATGTAATGCTGAAGGAAAAATAGAAAGACACAAGGCAAGGCTGGTTGTCAAAGGATACAAGCAGCATTATGGGAGAGAGTATGAGGAGACTTTCATACCGGTTGCAAGAATGGAAACCATGAGAGCAGTGCTATCCATAGAAGCACAAAATAAGTGGAAAATTTACCAAATGGACGTGAAGTCAGCATTCCTAAATGGAGTGTTAATGGAAGAGGTTTACATAGAACAACCTCTAGACTATGAAAATAAAGGCCAAGAGCAGAAATTGTGTAGATTGAAGAAAGCTCTTTATGGGCTAAAGCAAGCACCAAGAGCATGGTACAGCATGATAGATTCCTATCTACAGGAAAATGGATTTGAAAAATGTGAGGGAGAACCCACCCTCTACATCAAAGAAAAGGATGGTAAAATTTTAATTGTTGTGTTATATGTTGATGATGTTATTTTTACAGGTAATGATGATTATCTTATTGAAAATTTCAAAACAGTCATGAAAGAGGAATTTGAGATGACTGACATGGGTTTGCTGAAATACTGCTTAGGAATAGAAGTAGATCAAAATGAAAATGGGTTTTTTATCTCATAAGCAAGATATGTTAATGAAGTATTGGAAAGATATAACATGCAGGACAACAAGGCATCAATCACTCCCACAGTGATAGGATTAAAACTCAGCAAAGAGGGCAACAACAAGGATTTTGATCCTAGCTTGTATAAGGGCATAGTTGACAGCCTTATGTATTTGATTGCAACTAGGCCAGATATAATGTTTGCTGTTAGTTTAATTTCCAGATTCATGGAGAGGCCAAAAGAAGCACATTGGTAGGCAGCAAAAAGAATTTTGAGGTATGTTAAGGTACAAAAGGATTTTGCATTTTATATACTACTTCAGAATGTTCAGATTTAATTGGATACATTGATAGTGATTGGGCTGGAAGTGTGGATGATCGGAAAAGAACATCCGGTTATGTTTTTCACATGGGTTCATGAGCTATTTCATGGGCTTCTAAAAAGCAGCCTATTGTAGCATTGTCTACAACAGAGGCAGAATATGTGGCAGCTACAATAGCAGCATGTCAAGCAGTTTGGATGAGAGGAACATTGAGGAGCTTCAAAGAGCAAGCAAAAGGAACAATGATTTTTTGTGACAATAGCTCAGCTATTGCATTATCCAAGAATTCTGTGTTTCATAAGAGAACGAAACACATTGAAATAATGTTTTATTACATCAGGGAATTGGTAAGCAATGGAGAAATTGTTTTACAACATTGTAGGAATCAGGAGCAGGTTACAGACATTCTGACCAAGCCATTGGACCGGAAAAGTTTCGAATTTTTGAGGAAATGTTTGGGTATGACTGATAACTCAGTAGTTGAAATTAAAGGGGAATGTTGAAATATTAATTTCAATTTGCCGTGCTGCATTTAATGCACAAAACCTCCAGACCTCATCAGACTGCTTTTCACGAAAAGTGGTATTCCCTCAAACTCACCCGATGCAATCACTTTTTGACGCGTGTCCATTGTACTTTTCCAAAAACCATTTTTGACGCATGTCCATTGTACTTTTCCAAAAACCACTTTTCATCGGGACCTAAAGTTTGGTAGAAAAAGTCTGCTCGATATTGATTGCAACTATCCGATTGAAAAAGTCTGCTCGATATTGATTGCAACTATCCGATTGATTTCAAAGCTGTCCACCATCTGATTAATCCAAAGTTGCATACAGGGCCTACACATGAACATTACGTAAAAATTTTGATTTGACCGCCGGTTTTATCAGTAAGGCATTTAATGAATATTTACTATGGTCGTAAATATAGGTAAATGGCTTTAGTTTATTATGTATGGGAAGTATGGGATGAGTAAAAGAAAAGTATGGGCATATTTTTTTAATTATAAAATATATGTAATGAAGTATGTAAATGAAATGTAATGTTTAGTTTTTTTGGTTGACTTCTTATAATTGAAAGGCACAACAGTGCGAATCAAACACAGAGCAGAGGGCGAATGTAATTTTGATAAATATGGAAATGCAAAGTAAACGAAGGCGAATGTAACTTTGATAAATATGGAAATGCAAAGTAAACGAAGGGTGAGGAAAATATATGCAGCAACCCATATGTTTTTTTTGAAATGTAATGTGAATGTGAAGAATGTATATGTAAGAATTTTTCTTATTTACAGCAGTAAATGTAAATGAAAATTTACACACAGAGTAATTTTTTTTAAGTTCTTGGTGAATCCGTTAAGAGGATTGAATTTTGTAACAACTAGTTTGTTAATGAATACAAGTTTGTTAATGAATACAAATGTTTTTATGTGTGAGAAAATATCTGTCTTCTCACAAAACAATTGTAGCTTCCCTGTGTGCTTCCCTGTGCTAAAGATCAAACATAGCATTGTTTCCTCTTCAGTGATTTTGTTTTTGAAATTTTACCAGAAAAATTCCCAACAACAACAGACAACGTGCAACGTTCTATGTCCTTTTGTAGGTATCCACCTTATATGATATCCGCACCCACGAACTTCAGTCCACGGCTCTCAGTTCTGCTCACCTATTAGTCAATCCACTATTTGATAGGGTTATTCGATGTGGCATTATCACCTAACAATATTTCCAGACGGTCGCATGGCCCCCATAGCTTGGTTTCCTCTGTTGTGATTTCTACCTGCACGCTGCGTGAATAGCCCACGGTTTAGTCAATTCGGCAAGGAATGCAACGATCCTCAAAACCACGGGAAATAAGTGATTAGAGCATCGTGTTTGACTCTTCACTCCTAGAGGGAAACAATACGTCAACTCGATCTGTAGAGAATGTCGATTTGGTCATGCAGTCCAAATGGAGTAGTCCAATCTCATGGCCCGTGGCTTTTGCAATTTGATGCTCTCCTCAATCTTTCACAGGAGTCAATTACACGTGCCCCAATGGATCGATGCTTGATGTGTGGGTTTCTCAACAAAGTCCATCGCCCATGTGCAGCTGACCAATGGCTCCCGGTCCCATCTCGGTTGACCGATGCAGCTCACGTCTCTTTGCAACCCGTTAACGTTGTTAATGGCTCCACGGCTGTGAGTAAAATCACTAGACAAACCCTGCAATAACTATGTTGTGACAGTCGACTTCCAATAGCAAGGATAGCCCTGCGATATGTTTGACCTAGCGGTTATCAGAGCCTCAGAGCTCTAGCACCACGTATTGAATGCCACGCCCCCAATCAACTAAATATTTCTTTGGCGCCGACTTGCAGCAACAACGAGCACGCCCTTCACTGCTTCAATACTTCCCATCTGCGACCATGAAACTCGCTCCCACTTAATCACCTAATTCCCTTGTCTGTGCGCTAAATCTCCCGACGACATATCGGTTCTCGCATTTACATAGGTCTCACACCCTCCTTCACCCACTGCTGTTGGATCTGTGACCGTGTACTCAGTGGTCTAATGCAGCGCCTTCACGCTGCTGTTCTAGCTCTCGATCTTACCCCCTAGCAACCTCTCCATCGTGGCTTTGACATTTTCCGAGATCTGCTCCCTTCGATGCGCATGGGTCCACTTGACTTGGGTCAATCTGTGGTTCAAGGATCCTCTTCAATAATTTGCGGTGTCTGACTTTCCTGGAATGGAGTTTGGCTTGATCGAATTATAGGGACTGGTACCTTTGAAAGATTATGCTCTCAACAACTCTCTGCCCTAAAATTGGATTCTCAACTTCACCACAAGATACTTGGATTTCTTTGATAGCACCAACTAGGCTCTTTCCCAATATAATGCTCCTGTAAAATTCAATGGGATTTGATCTTCATAATTTATGCTGTAAATAAACTCAATGATGGATAGAGCAATTTTTCAGAATGGTTGCCTAAAGTGTTTTTATTTTTTATTTTTTTTTGGGATTTGATCTTCATACTCAACGATGGATGGAGAAATTTTTCAGAATGTTTGGCTAAGGTGGCGATGGATAACCACCAGAATTGACATCACTAAAACTCTTTTTTTTTTTTTTAACCCCTGCTCCAATATATACTAGATTTGTTTTTTAAACTCACTTTACCAAAATTTTCAAAATAAATCAAATAGGGTGATATTAAATACCGCCCAAGATGAAAATGCCAATGAGGGTGAGAATAAATCTCAATGAAGTTCCCTGCATAAAACACTGAGGCATGCAGTATGTACAACTCTGATACCACTGTAATATCCCAGAAGAACAAAATAATCAACCAATCTAGCACATCTAGGTGTTCTAGTTAAAAATAACTGCAATCAAAACAATGAACACAATAGGATCTAGAAATGAAACCTTTATTTATATTAATAATTGTAAATGGTACATGCCCATAACCAAAGAACGAAATAATCAACCAATCTGGCAAATCTAGGTGTTCTAGTTAAAAATAATTGCAATCAAAACAATGAACACAATAAGATCTAGAAATGAAGCCTTTATTTATATTAATAACTATAAATGGTACATCCCCATAAATCTCGAGCCCCTGCAATTGTATGCACCATTGAAAAGAGAACAGAAATGCACTGAAGCACAATTGTACACGCTGGATGAATCTACCACCAATCTAGCACATCTAGGTGTTCTAGTTAAAAATAATTGCAATCAAAACAATGAACACAATAGGATCTAGAAATGAAACCTTTATTTATATTAATAACTGTAAATGGTACATGCCCATAACCAAAGAACGAAATAATCAACCAATCTGGCACATCTAGGTGTTCTAGTTAAAACTAATTGCAATCAAAACAATGAACACAATAAGATCTAGAAATGAAGCCTTTATTTATATTAATAACTATAAATGGTACATCCCCATAAATCTCGAGCCCCTGCAATGGTATGCACCACTGAAAAGAGAACAGAAATGCACTAAAGCACAATTGTACATGCTGGATGAATCTACCGGACAAAATAACACCCACAGGGTTTTAGTTATTGGGATCAAACTGGAACTGGTCATGCCAAGTTGTCAAGAAGAATACAACATGATAGATAAAACCAATGATCCAATGCCTAGCTCCTATCCCCTTTTATAGGCTTGATGGATTCTCTAGAAGCCATATTTTATTATTTCCCAGGCAATTACCATGGGAAAATACCACAGTAAATACCATTGGTAGGTTTCAACCATTTCTACCATATCAAAAAAATGAAATATTACAAGTACACTTGCACAAGATGGCATTGGTTCTCTTACACTTGTTACAACCATTATAGTCATAGTCACCCACTAGAACTACTTCTAGTCATAAATGCCAATCTATTCCTCACAAACATTTTTTGTAGGACCATCTAGTACTTAGCAACGACAATTGGATTATCTAGTACACTTGCACAAGATGGTGTTGCTTCTCTTACACTCATCACTCTAACCATTATAGTGGTCCACTAGAACTACTTCTAGTCATAAATGCCAATCTATTAACTCACAAACATTTTTTGTAGCAGGAATAATAGTGGGTGAAACTATTAGTGACCAAATGTTGCATTCCATTTATTTCTTCATAATTCATGGAACTGAAGGAATGTCCATAACTTTTTTAGATTATCATTTTGGAAAGAAATTCTTTAATGAGGAGGATTCCTCATGCATTTGGATACTTTTCTTGGATTTACTGACTAGAAATCCATTTTCTAGTTTGTTAATTTATAATCTATAAATTATATTATTTTAACTATAGTATTTGGATATGGACATTGATTCTAAGCATGGTATAGTTTGATTTACATTAGGAGAAAACAAAAAGGGGATTAACTCTTGAGATGCACATTGTTATGAACCATGTGCCATAAAAGTGATAAAAAATAAATGAATAAAACCGTATTTGAGGGGGATAACCACTTTTATGATGAATCTAATACATAGGACAAGTTATGATGACACTAAGACTAGATTTCTTCGGTGTGTGTGAGAGTGTATGTGTATATATTATATATATATTATATATATATTATATTTACAATCAAAGGTTCTATTCAACTACTAATATGTAAAGGTAACTTAATTGAATGTTTATTAAGGCCTTAGTATAGATTTGTTGTCATGCAAATCCCCATCTTTTATATTGGCTAATCAATAATAATCACCCTTATTAAATTTCTATCATGATATTGTCTAAATTTTTAAGTTATATTTGACCCTTTTTTATTGCTATTTCATATTTTCTAAAAAAAAATGTCATAATTAAATCGAAAGATATACCCTTCAAAAATTATTTTATTTTTGACCCTATATCATTTTCAATTTTATATATTAAATATTTTAAAATAGTCAACTTAGGCCATTATTTTACTTCCTTTATATGCAAATTGTTTGAATCTATATGATTTTCTAGTTTTATATATGAAAGTTTTTAAAATAGTCAATTTAGGCTTGTATAGTATAAGGGGATTACATCTATTTTTTATCCAAAATATCCTTGATACCTAATCATATCGATAATAAGTATCACAAAATGTTTCGAAATTATGTCATTATATGGTTTGCTAGCATTTAACCTTTTTATAGAATCTGTCAATATCAGGTGGATTACACCAAAGTATTATTCTTGACGCGTGATATATAAATTCTTTAGATCCTGGTAGTCGACATGTAAAATGATGGCTCGATTGGCTAATAGGATTTTCAGAATCTGCCGATATTGGTGGAAAAGTTATCCATTCCCACTAATATCCTTACACCTAGTATTTGATACATTAGTTGACATTGTTGATAACTAACAACCTTTCGGAGTTTGTTAAGATCCGGTGGAAACACACAAGTCCTTTTTCCATATTTCTGGAACTCTTAAAACAAGAGAGAAGATAAGAAGATTACTTGACGAACAAAGACTTAGAAAATAATTGTTTTTTTTCAATTTTTTTTCATGTTTTGCATTAAGAACCCACCAAAAGCATGATATTTTATATATGAAATCTTGATAATTGTCTGTGAAAGAAATTGTTAATTAACATTTTATTGAAATAATGTATTTGGATTATGTTTCTTTTGGAAGGTTGAATCAAGCATTATTTCTATACTGAAATCATAACATCTTGAAAAACACTTTTTATTGTTACAGTGGTTCTTATTTTCAATCTAAAACATTAAATTTGTTTTATGTAATAAATTCACTCAAATTTAAGTTCAAAAGCTAGATTTAAATTTAGTGGTTTGATTGAGAATTATTGGTTCTCTTATAATGGTCCAGGTCATATTTTTTGTATTTTCCACATTGGGATACCATCGACAATTTTACATTAGATGTACTACGTGTCGAGACAACACAATTATGTGCTAGCCACGCAAGGAGACCATTGGTAGTATTAGTCTTGGGTGGAGGGTATCCACATCAGTTGTGGATGTCGCCATCCTACATTTAATGGCCATGGAATTGGCTTCGCTATAAACTCATGTTAATCTCTAGTCTCATAGAAGGGCCTCTCTAGCTACATGGGTCATTGGATTCGATCACATCTAGATGAATGATAAACGACATGTGTGTCATATATAGTTAAACTTCATGCTAGTTCAAATCTTTGTTGCCATCAATTGTGCATGCTCCAACATTATTCTCCAAATTTGTGGACAAAGTTGCACATTTTTTAACAAATTTGAAGCTTAACCCCTTTTGTATACTAGTATTCTTTTATTCAAGTTGTCTTTATTCCTTAATATTTTGGTGAGGTGCTATAACCATCGAAAAGAACTCATAGAGCGATATTGAACCAAAAAATATCCATGTTTATTTGATTAATATAACTTCAACATATGTTCAATAAACTTAAAACATCTTCAAATATCTAAACGTCTATTAGCATCGATGACATTGGTGGGCTATGTGTCATATACTATTGCAAAGATATTAATTGGAGAGGGCTATTTAGCTAATACCCAAGCATGCTTATTTTATCAACATAAAATCATGTTTTTTTTTTATCGATATAACATTGGAAAATCCTCAATAAGCTCAAAACATTAGCCTCCCTCCAAACATCCTTTGACATCAATGACATTAGTTGCCATCAATGACGACCCACTCATCAACAATATCCCCCTTTGGCATTGGTGACAACACCACTAGAAACTGATGCTAAATTATGGAAATGGGTTGAGCTCTCCCTATCAAATTTCTAGTCCAAAGACTACTCACTTTCTTCCATTGCTACTCAATGTCTTCATTCTCTCCCCCTTTAACATCAATGGAAAAGAGGGTTATTAGGAATTAATCAATTGCAGATGGCTACTTAAACAATAACTACTCATTATTGATCCAATGGCTTCTTCCCATGTGAACGAGATCTTCCCTTACTAATACTTCCCTTTTATGTATGTTTCAATTATACTCTCTTTGTGAATAGTTTCTTGTATGAATTTCTCCTCCTATACCAATATTTCTTTCTTTCCATATTATTGATCAATTTCAACTACCCATTTTAATAATATGTTCTTTAACTAATATTAGTGAGCCAATCCTCCCTCTGATGAAGAGAATTTCCCTAGGCAATATTTTTCAATTGTTGTTCCCTCAATAATATATACATTACTTTAAGCTATGTTAGCCTTGGTGCCCGATTTTCCTATATCTTCATTTATGATTTCATATTTTTATAATTGAATATGAGATCATATCCTTCATGAAATGTTTAACTAACATTGTGGAGATTTTGTTTCACTCCTTCCACATAGAAAAAATTTTGAGCCTTAGTTCTTCCATTATAATTGTTGACTATTTCTTTTCGAGTAACTTTTATTGATGTGTTGTTACCAAGAGTTACCTTTCTTCCATCGTTTTTTTTCTAAGTTTGATGAACTTGATCAGATCACCTGTGATATTTATTAAGACGCCCCTATCAAAATACAATTTATTTTCTTGCATATAACATGATACCACACTCTTCCTAATTCTCTTGTCCCTTCCATACTATTTGAATTTTAAGACATTCTTCCTTTCCTCAGTTTTGATACCTCTTTAGACTGCTTTTACAGTCGCATGCCTTGTTCCTGTAATTGTTGCATTTGTAACATTTGACATAATTTTGCAACAGAGAAAAATTAAAACCTCTTCCATTTTCATATTTATCTCTAGATTTGTTGTGTAAATAGTTGTTCTTCAAATATGCTTTGTCTTTCATGATTTTTTCTCGTATAGGTTCCACAATCAACTACTTTATGACCAAAATTTTTGCATGAGTAACAAAGCCCATAGAAGAAAGTTTGGTGTCTAAATGAATATGGGCTACTAAAAGGAATTCTCTTGTTGACTATATTTTTCATAACTTTCTTGCCATTAATTTATTGATTTGTATATGCATTTACGTCTTCCAATGTGCTTGCATGGCTACCATTTTCTCCTTTTGTTGGTTTCCTTGCATATATTTTAGCTTTTTTCAAATGACCCTTGAGGGAATTAGTATAACTTATGGATTTCTTACTTCCTTTTTCGTTGTCGATGAGGTTTCCTACTTCCTTTTTATTTGTTGATGAGCTTGACTTTCCCTTGTCATTCTTTGGGATACAGTCATACCCAATACCTAGTTTTAATAATAGAGACCTCTTAAGGCTAATGATGTGATCCAATGACTCATAACCTTTTATAAGATTCCAATTTTGATTGAGATGATATGAACGCTTCTCTAATTGTATTCTCAAAAGAATTAGTTCTTCTCCCATCCTTTCACAATTCTCTTCCTTTTCTTTTAACCAATTCGAAAAAGTTTCCTTTATCCTTTTTGTTTATTTTAGTCCAGTTCTTAGAAGGATGAGAGAATATGCATCATAGTCATTATCTTTATTTTCTTGCAGTTGTTTTTCTAGATGATCTATCTTTTTTCATTAAAGGTCTTAACTCTTGCAAGGAACTTATAATTCTTATTTAAAATTCAACTTTTGCCTCAATCTCATCTAGAATATTTTGATCACACATAATTATGAACACAATCTCTCCCTTTTCATTATCAGACATGGTTTCACAATCTCTACCTTCATTGGAGTACAAGATTCTCCTTTTGAAAATTCATATTCTTTTATGACCACTAGATTTAAATTTTACTTTATCACCACTATCATTTACTTTCAAATAATGACATTTAGATGCATAGTGTTCTATTCTACCACATTCAAAAGATTTAAATGAATGCTTAACTTTGAAATTTCTGGTTCCCTTTTTCATCTTTCTCACAATTTGGTTTCTTGTTTATCTGAATGATGATTGGAGCCTTTTTGAACCTCAAGATTTATTTTTCCCTTGGATGCTTTGAATTAAACTTCCCTCAATCCTTTCTTCTCCTTTTTTATCCTTTGCTCATATGCAATAAAACTTCCATGAATATTATCGGTGTTCAAATTTTGAATGTGAGGTTGTTCCTTAATGGATAAAACTTTAGGACTAAACCTTGAGAGAATGGATATTTATATTTTATGAACACTATATCCCTTAATTTTCTCATCAATACCTATGATTATGTTTTCTATTCCATTTTCTAAAAGAAAATATGCGTCAATATTTTCAGATTGTTGGAATTTAAAACTTTCAAAATAAATTCTATAAGTTTGTATATTGGCCTACTCTATTTCATTATCCCCTTTATAAAAAAAATTAATCTTGTCCCAAAGATATTTGGATGACTTACAATGCATCACTTTGAAAAATTAGTATTTGATAGATCCCTCAGGATGTATAGAGCATTTTACTAGTTACATTAGTAAAAGGATTTGTAGGCACTTGATAACCATTTCAACAGTCATTCGTACATCATTACATAATGACATAATCTAGGTGCTCATTCTTATCTTCCAAAATGCGTAGTTTGTTGCGTCAAACTAAGGAGCCTTGCCTGAAAATCCTCTAAGATTGGCCATGTTCATTGTGATCAACCTTCTAGTAATTAACTACTCCTGAAGGAACATACTCTGATACCGGTTATTGAAATTATTATTATCTTGATAGGGGGATGAATTAGTATAATGGGAAATTTAAGAAATATCAAAATACATCATATCTGAATAATGTGCCAATATATAAATAAAACAATCATCACATGAGAACACTAAATGTACATAGAAACCCTTGAAAAAGAAAAGAAAATAACCTGTTATTTTTTCTCCAATATTTGATTACAAAAATTTCCTTACACTGGGAAAAAAGAGACACCAATCCCCTAAAATATGCAACAACCAAATTGATTTAGTCTACAACCTGATTGAGGGACCAACCTAAGTGATATTCAAGCACCAACTTAGTTTATGTTTCAACTTTATTAAGGCATTAATGTCAAATACAGGTAAGCACCAAATTGGTTTAGGCTACTCAATCATTGATGCACTAATCTCAGAGATGTGAAAGAACAAAATTTCTTTAGGATACAACCTAATTAAGGCACCAACTTGAAAATCATAGTGGGCATCCCTTTCTTATAACACTTTCACACTTGGATCCACAAGTATTTAAATTAAATTTCAAAATAAAATATTCACCTCTCTAATTTTGTATTTTCAATTTAACACATCCTTGCAACATGTATTGTAATTTTAGTTTTCCAATAGTAGCACTAAATTCTTCTGCATACTAAACAAAATTTAATCATGAACAATATCATACTTGTTCACTCAATTAAGCACAACAAATGTAATGAATATACGCTCATCCCCTTGACTTAAACTCAACCCCACATATAAACTTGTATCCTTGTTGTGATTTGATCAAATAACTTCTTGTTGCAAACAAAGGTTTGACCTCTTGTTCTCATCCTATTGCAATGTAAGATTGGTTTAAGCTTAGAGAATGCCCATGCAATTCAATGCAAACTCAACAACGTGGCCCTCAACCTTTCCATGCTCAATATTCAACAAATATATCTCGTTAACTATTGTGATTAATTATGCATTTTGGCTCCATAAAAAGACTATGTAAGTTTTGCAATGATTTGGACTTGGCCTTTTATGGTGAATCTACAATATATATGGATCATCCTATGCTTTAACAGCTAGAGAATTTTAGCTCTACATAAATAATGAAAATCTTCAATTGTTTTTCCATTGTCCTTTTATGCTTAAAATCCATAGAGATAGCTTGTCCAATTATAGCTAAAACCTACACCAAATATCTTGTCCACCCACAATGATAACTTGAGACTCAAATAGAGATAGTAATAGATCAGGCCTCCAAAAATATAGTTCATCCACCCAAACTGACATCTCAAGCCTCTAATAGAGATCAATCAAGCCTCCAAAAGAGATAGTTTGTGAAATGATATCTCAGGCCTCCACAGGGATAGCTCATCCACTGATAGTGATAGTTCGGGCCTCTAACAAATATAGTTTTGGACTTCAATAGAAATAGCTCATCCTCTCATAGGGATGGCTTGGGACTCCACAGAGATAGCTTAGTCCTGCAAAAAATTTGGCTTGTTTCCTGGAATGATAACTCAAACTTCCACAATGATAACTTTTGTAGCTATAGCACAATTCTCCAACAGATATAGATTGCAGTTATGGCTCGAGCTTCCAAAAAAGATATCTCGTCCTCCATAGTGATAACGCAAAGCCTACTCATGCAAACACATTTATAAATTAAACTTGTATCTTATTCCTATTACACTGGCTCTAGGCTCTTTTTCACTTGATAAGTGTTAATGTACTACTCAGCAAGAACATCCTCCACATTGATTAAACTTGAGCTCATATGAATATAGTTTTACATGGTTTGATTTGGATCAAGGAGAACCTCAAACAATTAGATATAATATTGATCAATGTTGTTCTTTGACCAATTCTAATGTGGATTCCCTTGATGGCTATTGTGTTGTCCCATAGGAGTTCCCTCAAAACCATATCTTTACATGGGCAAGACTTTATTTTCCCAAGAACAATGTTGATTCACTCGAGGACTTATTATTTTATCCCATAAGACCACCTTCAAAATCATGTTCTAACAATAGGTCAAGTTCGAGGTTTTGAGCCCTGAATGGATTATCATGTTTTCCATGTTACCTAACCTCATGACCATGCTCTTAACAATTTGGTTAAGTTTAGAATGATGTTAGCCTGATGAATTAATGATGTCATTATTCCATGTGTCACTTGTCGTGCTCTGCCACATCATCATAAATGTTGATATTACCATGATGTTGTTCATGCCATGTCATCCTCATCATTTTGTCCAACTGACTTCCTATGTGGGATTGTCACGTATAAAACAAAATATTGTGTTATTGTTGTAGTTACACTCTAGTTCTAAGAGGTTGTTGAATTAGTGCAACTTTGAGATAAAATTATAAGTGACTAGACATCAATAACAATTATTTATTTAATGTTTTGTTTATCTTGTATTAAGGAAGCTTGAAGCTATGTTGTCCTATCCAAATGTCCTCATCTTGCTAGCCTTATTTTCCACCATATCATCACTTCTTTATTTCATGCTGTTAGTATCATAATATGTCATGTTTCAAGGCAACATAGGTCCACATCATACTATACATATTAGCCATTTTAGGAGACCATTAGCAATTATATGTCATGGTTTCCACATGTTGAGAAAATAAAGGTCAGCGTACTGGCCATGTAAGGGGACCATCAATAATATTACACTTGGATGGAGGGGGTCCGAACTAATCATGTTTATTGATCATCCCTATGCTGAACCGCAATGGCATTATCTTTGGCATACCTTTTCATTAATCATTGGTCTCATGGAAGGGCCCTAGTACCTAGGAGAATCGTTGCATCCAGACACATTTGGATCAATGGTCAACAACATGTACACCATATATCATTAAACTTCATGCTAGTTCAAACACATGTTTCCATCAATGAAACATGTCTATCAAATTTGAGGTTTAATCCCTTTTGTGCACTAGTATACTTTAGTTCAAGTTTTCTCTAGATTCCTTCATAGTTTGGCCAATTTCCATATATCATCGGACCACTCTCAAAGAGGGATATCCAACAAAAACCTCCACGTGATTGTTTGATCAACATAACTTCAACAAATACAGAATAAACTTAAAACGTCTTTAGGCATCCAAACATATTTTTACATCAATGACATTGGTGAGCTAAGTTCCATATATTGTTGGAAAGATATTGGAGAGGGATATCCAAATAAATCCTTTGCATGCTTGTTTGATTGACACAACTTCATAAAATACCCAATAAGCTCAGAGCATATGAATTCCTCCAAAGATCCTTTGACATCAATGACATTGGTTGTCATCAATGATGACATAATGAGTAGCAAGATTAGTGCTAATTTTTGACTATTCATTAACACTCCAAGTCTTACATAAAACATGCAAAACTATTTGCAAAGAAATAATATTCCCTTGAGTTCATTGTGGATGCATGGGAACATCATATATGAAATGAAGGTACGCATAGCTTTAGAAAATAAAATACCTTTTATGTCTCATGTAGCTTCATCTCTCTCCATGAGTTTGTTGAGTGCTTCAATGACAAGAAGAAATAGTATTAGGAGAGGGGACTTCCCTAGTATAGCCCTCTAGATGTTATGGAAAATATTGAAGGAGCGCCATTAATCATCACTACAAAGGAAATAAACTAGATACAACCCATATTACAATTGAATTCAAAGAGAGACATTCCCATCAGTATGCGAAGGAGCCTATTAAAAGTCCAATCCACCTTGTCAGAAGCTTTTAACATGTCAATATTTAGAAAGAAAGCATTGGATTTAAATTTTTTGTAAAACATAAAATCTTGTGTGAAATATAAACTACATCTAGAATGTTTTGATTTTGTAAAAATAAAAATTTATCTTGAGAGATAAACAAACTTGGGATAGGCTTAAGCCTTCTTATAATAGTCATTGATATAAGTTTGTAAAGTATATTATAGTAGGAAACTACACAATAATATATAAATTATGAGCCATCCCGTGCCTTAGGGATGAGACACAGGAATGTTTTATTTATTGCACAAAATAGTTTTCCTTGTTCTTTGTATTCCTTAACAACATTGGGTGAATCATCCTTTAATAAGTCATTGAAGCCCAAAGATAATTCCACCAAAAATTCATCTGGTGTTGGATTTTTTTATTTTTATATTGAATATAGGGTAACAAAGACTTCAAATTCAATTAAATAATTAGTGAAAGAGGGATTCATTTCCTCATAAATGGAAGAAGAGAAAAGAGAGAACAAGTGAAGGATGTCCTAGATAGGGAATCCTAAAGGTGCCTGAAAGAGTGATTAGAAGTAATGAGCTCCCATATTTGATTTTTCCACAAAGGAGCACATAGTGGTACCATCCTTTTATTTCATCTCCCAAATGGTATTCAACTATTTATGATAATTGTCCAATTAGTGAAAGAATTTAGTTTTGTTGTCACCAGATTCCAACCAGACTGCATGAGTAGTAAGTCACCATCAATCTACTTCGAACAAAGGAAGAGAATGTATTTTTTGTTTCAAGGGAGTGTGGCTCCTATAGACACTTTACAGAGACCAAGATAGAGTTAAGAATATAGTAAATATTTGAGAGATTCTCTTATACCTCCTCTAATTAGTTTATGAATCTAACATAATAGAATTTGGCCAAGTTGTTAGAAAACCTCTTTAGTGTATGGATATTATCCAATAATTGTGCCATATAAGAGAGGTCCTATTGATGATTAAAATGGGCCCATGATGAGTAATTAGAGGAGAAATAACCCTCGTATAAAAGAAATGTGGTTTTCAAATGGAATATATATGATTTGTTGTTAACCCTAAGATTGAAATGGAGTAATATGGGCCTACGGTGTAAAATTCCCCTTGTCTCTATAGTTTATCTAAAGGTGTAGTTAGAATTCCATAGCCCAAGAGTGATGAGGAAATTAATTTTAGGCTGATGAATACTTCTTCACCATCAGAGTGGTCATTTATCCAAGCTGGCATTAGTTTGATAAGATTAATATAAATTAAATCATGAACATACATATAATCACAGAAGAAAACACTCTAAAGATCCGAATGGAGATTCTGATCTCACACATTCGAAAAGAAATAGTTTAGTTTAAGTCACCTTGATAGAATAGTAAGACAATTTCTGAAGGAAACTACTATAGCCAAATTGTCCCAATATAATGTGCGATGAGCATATGGCCCAAATAAATTTAAAACTAAAATATAAAAATTGAATTGATTAATGTTTAACTTCAAAAGAATTGTTAGAGGGAGAAAAGAGGATGAAATCATAGATAAATATGGATTCCAACCATACATGAGACCTTCTGGGTTACCATATGCATCCAATTGGTTGAAATAATTCTATTGTGAGAAACCCTCTAATGATTTCCTATATTTTTCACTAGACAACATAGTTTTGTAAATGATAAAAATGTTAGACTTGTGCATAGCAACGAGACACTTAAGGGCTATAAATTTATGGGCTTTCCCTAACCTTGTGCAATTAAAGGATAAAATGGTCATTTGGACTGGGAGAAAAGGCCTTGCTTACTCTAAGGGCCCTGGGAATGGGAACCTGCTTCCTCTTTTTAATTTTGATTAAAATATTTTCTTCGGCTTTATGGAGGTTAGATTTTTGAGAAAATATATTAAGGAAAATGGGGTTTGGGGTGACTACATGGATATAAGGGGGGAAATACTAAGGATTAGATAAAGAACAAAGGGAATACATTTTTTGATCCTCAAGAACGGGGGTTACAGAGGGCGTAGGGAGGAGCTATGGGAAGGGTAGATTAGGAGGAGGAGGGGACAAGGGTTTGATATACCAAGGGAGGGGATGGAGAATATGGGACATGATTAGGAAGGGGAAGGGACAATTCCAATAAAGAGAGGGAGGAATGGGGAAAAGAGGGAGCATAAAGAGAGGAAGGTGGGATAGGATACAAAGAGGAATTTAAGGAGAGGGATTATGAAGACTTACATGAAGAATCTATACTTATAGAGACCATTGCAATCATAAATTCGGGAAAATGAGGGATATTAGAATATAAAACATTAATTTGAGAGGATGAGGCCAATTAGAGGAGTAATTTTTTTGAAATGGACTATTCCATTGTGATGTTATAATGTATGGGTCAAGGAGTTGATAACCCTTCTGAACATTTAAAACCTTGTGGCATTGAAAGCATTGAGATCGAAGATTCCAATAGTCAATTTTATAAAGTCATTTACATCCCTCCACTTAAATCTCTATGTTAGAAGGAAGGCCTTCCTTCAAGAAGACTTTGACCGAAATATGAGGCCACCTATGGTCTAGATTGAACTACTATCCAAGCTTTAAGTTGTAAAAGGTACTAATTTTATCTGTAATAACCATTAGAACATCCTTTTTCCATAAAGGAAGGGATATATAGCTAGAAATCCAAAAATTTAATGAATTCCAAAAGCTTCCTAAAAGGATCAAAATTTATATATCAAGAGTCTGCCTTGACCCATGTCTAGTTACACTCCATATTTCTATTATTCTCCAATTCTAACTGGAATGGTTGTGGAGTAGTCAAATTTTGGTGCATAACAATCCTTAATCTAGCCTCCAATACCATAGCTCTTATATCTACCACTAAAATTCCTTATTGGTGTATTACTGGTAAGTTCAAGAATGTAAGGGAGAGAAGTATCCTTATATATAACAAATCTCACAAAACCTTGTCGACGTTGACTGGAATTCTTCCTCTACCTTCATGACCTTCCATATTGGTCATGTATTGAGGGTCTACTAGGGTCATTGCTGAGATCATAAGAGGGAGAATAGTTACATTGTGTTGGATGATTTGGTACCAAGGGTGAATAGGTAACTGGAGAAGAGTAGAGGGGAGAGGTGGAGGGTAAGGGAAACCCAAAATAAGAAGGGGCATGAGAAAAGGGAAGGACAAGGAGCACACATCACATGAAGTGAGGTGTTGGAAACCAATAAATTTTATGGAGGAAAATTCAATACACCAATGGGACATGTGGAATACTATAGATGGAAAAATAAATATAGGGCGAGATGGGGCCGGGTGAGTAGTCTGCCTCATCTTCCATCCAAAATTCCATAATGACAATGTGGATGACATAAGGACTAGAAAAAGTAAAGGGTGATAACTAGAAAGAGTTAATATGCCAATTTAAATCTACAGATAATCAAACTCTAATATAGCGTGAAGCAATGGCTGAACCATACGCTCCTATGGTGGGGCCACAAGTCCATCCAATCTATTTACCTAAAATCTATATAAGAACTATAGGAAGATAGTTCAATAAGACCATTTAGTATTTCAATTAACATATATCATTTCATCAATACAATGAAATTGTTCTTATTTTTTACAAGATCATCCATAACACATATACAGATTAATTTGGTCTATATATATTTATTTTTCAAATAAATTAATAGTTTCTAACAAGTAATTTTGTGAAATTTTTTTAATACAAGAATAGTGTATATAGTTTGTGTTAATGTCCAAGTAAAAGAGTGAATACAAAAAGTCCTAAAATTATTTTGAATAAGAAAATTAATTTTCATTTTAAGTTAAGTCAATATTGTATAAATATTTCTACTATTAACCATCAACTTTGTCTTGAACAATATTACAAAACAATAACTAAAAAATTGGATTCTTAACATATGTGCATCTAAGCCCCTAAGGGTAGCTCAAGTGATGATGGTCATTTAAATGAAGTGTTAATGTGAGTACGTTCATTGTTCAAATCTTCCTGATTCACTTTCTATGTGCAGAAAGGGGCCTACATACATGCTTATAATTTATATTGGTAGTCATTGGAGTCAAACACATGTAACGTGAGTGTGAAACTAGCAAGATTATCGATTCCTCTAGTAAAACAAAAACAAAGAAAGAAACAAAAAAACCAAAAAAAGAAACAAAAAGAAACAAAACAAATGCCCATTTAAAGCTTCCTTGTTTTAATATTAATTTAATACCCCTTGGTAAATTTACTTTATGACTTTTATATTGAACATGTGAATTAAAATTCAAAGTGAGACAAAGTGATATGATGTGACAATCTAAATAGTTATTAAAAAAAATGTGATAAAATTATTGAAAATATATTAAAGGCTATCATGTGAGATTAAACTCCTAACTGGCAATAAAATAGTTGGAATTGATTATTCCCAAGAAAGGGTAGGAACAAAAGAAAAAAAGCCTACTTTTCCATAATTGGAACTGTTGGTTGTGCAAACCAATAAGAGAATTCATGACTTGAGATAAATATGATGAGGTGGAACTAAATGGAAGTAGATTATAAGAGATAAAGGAAGTCTAAATAAAAATAAAGGGACACTGGGAGAGAAAGACTATGTATGTACCTAGAAATCAACTAGATTCTTCTAAGGGTCAAGGAGGTGTAAAATAGAAATGGAACACTGATTTGTTCGTCTAGCATAAATGAGTAGAGCTTGGGTGTAACTACTAAGAAGTGCATTTCATGGTTTGGAGGAATGTGGAAGCCTTAAAGATATTTTCAGGGATTTTCGAGATAATTATATATGATTACCTAGAAATGAAGCTGAGTTAATTATGTTCATCCTATAGATTAGAGAGATGAGCGTGTTATGAAACCAGCTCACAAAAAGATAGAAAAGATAGATCATTGCTTTAGCAATAAGCCTCTTCGAGGGGGAAACCTCCTCTACATTACACAAATGAACAATTATTAGATGATAAAAATGACAAGACCTCCTTTCTATATATAGGAGGATAAGGGGTCATAATATAATCAAAGTCGACATAACAATAATAATGTAAGGGCACAATATTAACAATAGTGGGCTTCTATGGGGCACAATAATAATAATATGGGGACTACGTGGGCACAACAATATAATAAGGGGGTTGTACTAATAACAATAAGGGGTTACACTAGTAGTATAAGGACCTAACATGACCCTCTCCTTAAAAACGTGTTGTCCTCAATGCTTGAGTAGTTCTTGATACTTATGTATAAAATTACTGTCCTACCATGTGGAATCCTTAGCGGGTAAGTGCTTCCACTTGATGAGATACTAAAATTGATTGATTTCGTAGTTGTCAGATTCTTGTTTCTGTGACTCCTCCAGGTTCTAATATGATTTTTCATTCCTCGTCGAGTTCTGGCAATATTGTTTGAACTGGGGTCTTCTGCAAATATTGAATGAGTGGCCAAACTTCTTCATCCTTCTTCTGTTCATCCCTTGCTTCGTTTATCCAATTTGGTTGGATAATAGAAATAAAATAAAATAATGCTTCCACATCCTCATCCTTTCTTGAGGGTGCATATGCAACAACATTTTTCTTCCCTTTTTTTGTAGATGATTTCAAAGTCATAACCCAACATATTTGTGACCCATTTTTTATGTTCTTATAAAGATAATGTTTGTTGTAAAAAATATTTCAGACTATCATGATCCATTTTTACCTTGAAGTGTCTTCCCATTAGGTAAGTTCGCCATTTCTTAAGTTCATGTAGTATTTCCAAAATTTTATTCTCATAAATAGCTTGCTTGAGATGTAGCCGTAAAAATACCCAATCGCCTATATCAAAACTTCTTTCACTGTGATGTTGATCGGCCTGTTGTTTCATTCAATTTTACACCAAAGTGGCGTTATCCTTTAAAAGTTGGAGAACTTTTTGTTGATGCTCGATGTGATATTTCACTACTTGAATATTTTTCTTCTTGATATTTCCTTCTATCTTGAGAGTTTGAGAAGTGGTAATTTCTTCTAATTCATTACAAGATATGGTCGGATTCATTTCTTGGTGCTTGATGTGATGTTTCACTTTTTCAACATTTTTCTTCTTTATATGTCCTTCTATCTTGATAGTTTGAGAAGTGGTAATTCTTGCCAATGCATTACAAGATATGGTTGGATTCATTTCTTCTTTCTCAATGTGATCTTTCACTTCTTGAACCTTTTTCTTCTTGATATGTCCTTTTATCTTAAGAGTTTGAGGAGTGGTAATTCTTTCCAATACTTTACAAGACATGGTCGGATTCATTTTTTCTTTCTCTAGGGTTGGTTCCTAGTGTATATCCTCTTCTTTTCGTGTTTCTTGATTCTTTTCTTCCTCCTCTTCACCATATATGTAAAATTATTTCTTCTCAACACACTTATGACCTTTAATGTATTTGTTATCACAATTTTAACAAAGCCTTTTTTCTATTTTTTCTCCCAATTCTTGAGATGTCAACCTTGTAGGTGTGGAAGGCTAGGAGAAACAACATTTCCATTTTTATAGTTGTGAGGGGTAGACTTCCTTGTGGCCATAATTTTTCTTTCCACTTTTCTTTCCAACCTAAATGCCTCCTTCAATGAATCAGGTTACCAAAGATGAACCTCATGTTGAATGTTATCCTTTAAAGTCCCTATGGAGACCTCAATCCTTTGCTTCTATGGAATATCATTTTCCCTTATATTCAAATTTTTAAAGTCCTTAATGTGCTCTGCCATTGAACACTTTTGTTTGAGATTCATCAATTGGCTAAAAGAGGTGTCTCTTTTTGTATCCTCATAATGTGCTATCATTTCCTCCATACAAATTTCCCAAGTGACAATTTGTTTACGACAGAAAAGCCATTGATACCATACAAACTTATTTGGTTCCAAATATAAAGTTGCAATACGTACCTTTGGTGTGTTTTTCACATTATGGAGATCGAAAAATTGCTCCATTTGTAGCATCCATGTTCTAGGATCCTTGCCATTAAACTTCCTCATATCAATTTTTGGAACTTGGTGGGTCTTCAATCTAACATTAGAGTCTATGAAATCATGATTAACATTTATTTTTTTCTCATCATGAGTTTTCTTTACTACCCTTTCACCATTAGTAGCCATTTCTTGTAGCAACTTATTCAAATTTATCTTCAATTCTTCCATCTTAGAGTCCATGCCATTCATCTTAGCATCCATGCCATTCATCTTAGCTTCCATGCCATCCATCTTAGCTTCCATGCCATCCATATTAAATTGCATGCCATTCATATTAGATTCTATGCCATTCATCTTGGCTTTAGTTACCTTTTGTGAGAGTGAAATTTGCTGTACTTCGTCTTGTAATTTTGATATATCATGTTGCATTTCTTCCTCTTCTTCACGAGTCGTGCTAGAGCTTTCATGTTGCTTACTAGGTGTTTCCATTTTCTTTCTTTGGGGCATCATTTAATGCTAATAATTCTTCACTATTCCCTTTGAATTCCTTCAAACTCATTTTTCAAACCAGTCTTATGCAAAATTTTAAAAAAACTACACACCTTTTTTTTTTCACTTCGTAAGTTCTCGATATTGAATTTGTTTTATCTCTATAACTGTGGATCTAGAATATCTGAAATCACGTATTGCAGTAGCTCTTTGGGTCCTATTTCTAACCCCACAATTCTTATCAATATTGGATTCTCTAAGGAAGAGTTATGCCAAATCTCTCGTGGTGACATCATTATAGACTAGTTCAGTAGAGCGAAAAAGTACGAAGTGTCACATGTCACAATTTCGACCTCAGTACCTAAAAATGATATATAGAAAACTATAGGCTATCCTCTTTCTGAAACTTCTTACATAATTTCAATTTGATGCGCAGAACAAATGTTATGACGATTTTCCCCAGGTCACTTGCTTGAAATGTAATTCGGGAGTCTACAAAAATCCTAACTTCGTCAGATCATATATCCACAAATATAGTGAGACAAGCTTTGACATTTGGACCTGAAGTTTAGAACGAGTTTGGCTCAAATGGATTTTTGTTTTAGCTTCTGAAATGTTAGAGACAAAAAGTTATAGCGAAAATTCCACGATGACTTGTTTGGAGTAGTGAAAACCTAGAATCCAAAGCTTTGATACCAAATGTTATGAGATCAGCTCATAAAAAGAAAGAAAAGATAGATGAACACCTTAGCAATAAGCCTCTTCGAGGGGGAAACCTCCTTTACATTACACAAATGAACAATTCTTAGATGATACAACTGACATGACCTCCTTTTTATATATAGGAGTCCAAGGGGTCATAATATAATTAGAGCTAACATAACAATAATAATGTACGGGCATAATAATAACAATAGTGGGCTTCTATGGGGCAAAATAATAACAATATGGGGACTACATGGGCATGAAAATATAATAAGAGGGTTGTACTAATAACAATAAGGGGTTACACTAGTAGTATAGGACCTAACAGAGTGGTTTTAAGTAGGAAATATCAATGTAATTCTTATTGTTTACATACATGTGTTTGACTAATGTGAAAGGATGAATTTTAGTAACCTTCTTGTAATGAAAATATTTGTAGGTATGTGTGGATTTGTATTAATCTATTGTAGGAAAGCTATAGGCACTGAGATAGAGGATATTGTTTAAGGGTTTGAAGAAGAACCCTCACCAAGAACTAAGCATAGAAACCAGTGACATAAGTTGGTATGAACGAAAAATTGAAAGATAGAACTATAGTAGAAGAATGATAGGAAAGAAGGAATATACATACATATGTTTTGAAATAAATGAAATCATTATTAAAGTAGATTGTGCTTTTAATAACTGTAGAAAAGTTACAAATATGCATGTATACATATAAGTCATGTGCATTTATGGTAGAAAGATAGAATTATTATATTATAATAAATAATACCAATAAGTAAATTGTAGGAAAGTTATGCCCAATTTAGTTGTTGTAGGCTAGGACAAGGAAGGGGACCTTGTCGATTAGCCAACGGATATACAATCCTAGGAAAAAGTATTAATATGGCTTAAAGAAAATTCTTGTTGGTCTTCCATTACAGGGGTACTCTTAATGCCTAGCCCAGTTCTTAGTATACTAAATTAAAATAATAATTATAGAGGTAGCATGAGGCTATTGTTAAAAAAACACATAAGTTGTAATAAAACAAATTTTGTATGTGTGCATGATAAATGAAGAGAATAGTGATGCCATAAATACAAGAATAGCCATGATAAACTACATGTAAGTAAAAAAGAAATTATAATTGAATGCTCATAAGATAGATACGCCAATACCATATTATAAGGTTGGACAAACACTAACTCTGAATATTACGTACACGCGCAGAAAAATTATAACATAACAAGATACCATTTGTATTATGGAAATAAGATAAGTATAGTTTACATTCTTGACCGCTTAGGTATTGACCATGCACCAAACTACAAAGTAATAAAATCTAGAAATTAATAGAATGGGTAAACCCTCATTGTAAAAATATAATTACTATGAAAAATTATCTACAAAAATTGGGCTCTCTCCCCATGAAATTTTAATGAAACTTTCTAGACAAGGACACAACCGAAGAAGTTCAATTCTACCTAGTTAACGCTCTCTATATAAAAACCCTAAACTGAAGAAATTTTAATGAGAATCAGAAAAGTTGAATTTAGATTATGGAATCCAAAACCTATAAAATATAAAGTAAAATGAGCACCTATAGTATCCATGGTGAAAGGAAGAAAATTTGTGAGTATCCAATTCCATGGAATGTTGGACCAAAAGTCCTCATTGAGGTAGAAACTCACATGCGAAAAAGAAGAAGGGTTCATTGGTTAACCCCTGAATCTCTAAGAAATGTTATCATAAAGAAATGTAAAGGAGTTGCCATGACATCTAGAAATTCTTACCTTTGATAGGAATAGTGAATTATCCACCTTAATACATTGCTACAAATAAAATTATGCTTCAATATGAAAAGTAAAATTCAAAGAAAAACCATTTGGAAAACAATGAAGATAGGGTATGATATTAAAATTTGGTTGTGAGGAATTTACCATGCAAAAGAAATAAGGATTAATTTTCATTCCTAAGAACCATGGAGGACACAAACACTATAGCCAAAAACACTTAAAAAATGTTAGTCTTTGATTTATACATTCATCTACATATTATTTAGTAGAGAAAAAAAAGGTAGCCATATTCTCAGAGAATCATTCCTATAGAGAAGGAAGTTTAAGGGACAAAGGTAATGGTCAAAATTAGGTCTGGTTGTGAGATTCAGCCTCGTCCTACAAATAATTTTCCTTTCCTTCTACAAAAATTTATCATGCAACATCTTGAAAATTCTTAGGAAAAACCTTAATCCATCCAGTTTGATCTTAGGGTTGGATAGCTCGACTCTCAACTAGTTCCTACTACAACTGATATTGTTTCAATGGGAGTTGGGGTGGGGTTAGTTATCTACCCTAGCCATATTGGAAGATCCTCACCATTGATAAAACTGATGCATTCACCACTGTTAATACCAGACACCTAGTGAGGCCATGCACCCCTATTCCATATAACATTTTCACATGATCCAAGTGCCATAAGGACGTAAGGCCCAAAAGGTTCACCAAGTACTCAATTATAAACATGTGATATCCCCTAACTTGATGTTTATGTGAAAATAATTTATATATATATATATGTTTTCCTTTTTTATGTTTAACTTTGAAAGACATATGAAGAACTTATTTATCAATATTTTATTATTGATAAGGAATGATAGTAAATTTGCATTTAAGATGTTGATAATAAATAAAGAGGCCTCGAAAATTAATGTTGGAGTACACTTGGATGAAATATATGAGGTTGCCAATTGATGATGTATATTAATTACTTAGTATTAAGTCCACGACCGCTAATATGAATGATTATATTGAAATTGACCAATTTATGACATCCCTAAAATACAAGATGTTATCTTTGGGAGTGAGAAGTAAATATCATAAATGAGATAGTAATAACCTTCCACTTATTTTTGAGGTGGATGTATTTACCAGCTACCAAATGAGTGGTACATGGGTAAGAAGCTATAGTCACTTTTGTATTCTTGCTCAAAAAAATTCACATAGTCACTAGACAACTAGTGGGAAGCAAGTGGAAAAGGACAAAAAAATAGTGTAAGTCGAAGATAGTTTGCAGACGTGTGCTTAGTGGGGTACAATTTGGAAGAAGTATTGATGCAGGAGCATTCATCTCAACACTATCAATGTATTCTAGTAGACATAGGGGGTCTTGTGTTTCAAGGAAGTTGGTTTCCTAAGCACTGAGTTAACGTAATTATTTAATGTTTTGAGTGATTTTAATGAGAATAGGGATTAATTGAATATTGTGAGCCATAATTGTAAATTTTCTTGAATGTAGGAGAAAATGCGAGATTTAGGATAGTTGAGTGACAAGAGGATTGATAATTGATTGTAAATCTTAGATTAGGAGTTAGTTCATGATTTTGTGGATTTGAGAGAATCCTTAGGGATGAGAAAGATATTTTAGGATTTTTGTTGAGAAGCTTATGGATCTAAAATAGGAATTGGTTTTAGAATCCCTTTTTATAAATGTAAGCCTAAAAGGCATGATCAAAAGGTTGGAGAGGTTGGATAGGTTGGACAGATAACAGATTGGAGTGTTTGTAATCATACAGGCAGATAATGAGCAGAGGCCATTAAATTAGAAGATTAGGCCGAGGAGAGATAAAGAGTATTATTATGTAATTGTTGTGATATATATATACACAAAGATTCAATTCCAATTTGTATAAGTATGCTATCTAACATTGAATGATTAATGAATGAATGGGCATATTCTGTGTAACAGAGAGTTGTAGACAAAGTTCGGCTAACACACAGAGAGAAGCATGAGAAAAAGGATTGTAGTGGACCTTCAAGATGGTTCAAAAAAACAAAGGATGTTCTAAAAAGACTGAGTTAAATAACATATACGAAGTTAAGCTCAGGAGAGAGTCACACAGTGGAAGGACCAGAACCATTAAAAACCAAAAACCATAGAGAAATATTGAAAATGGCATTAAAACCACGTAAAGAGATAATCAAGAAGTGAAGAAATGATCCACAGTAGCCATCAAATCTTGAAGATCAATGGATAGGATAAAGCCACAAATTAATTCACGAGGAAGGTGGTTTTGAAATAGTGAAAGTGGATTTTGGGCAGCCTCAAAACCGTAAGCGGTATTGAAGGACGAGCGTTGATTCCACTCATCAAACAAAACGTGGCAGTGAGAGGGGAGAGGAAACCACTTTATTGGGTGGTTAATCCTCGCGTTTGTTATCTACCCGATATGAAAGACAACCGTCAGATCGATTGGGTGCAGATCGATGGTGGAAAATAACCACGCAAGTTTAAACGGTCGGGAGTAATGTCAACCGTTGGATCGGATGATACAACAGACAGTCAAGATGTGATCGGAGGATTTAGTGATCAGAGATTGGAGGAGGAGTAGCACAACAGAATTTTTGATATGGAAGGGCAAACCTGACAATAAATATAGATGCAGGCTTATAAACTTTGAAGTCTGGCGTTATGTGTTTGTGTTCAGATTTCAATGTATTCCCTTTGTATTCGGTAAAGTATCATGCCTGAGTATTTTAATATAAAAGGGTGGTTTAATTGTTCTGATAGTCGCATATCGGAGTCAGAGTGTTGACAAAGGCATATATGTAGTGTGACTGTGGAGAACCCGATATTACAATTGCGATAAAGGTAATTCTCGATAACTTTGCAAGTGCTTATGAAAGGTAGAAAAGGTATGTCTTATGGTTAATTCCTTTGTAAATGGTTTATAAGGGATTAAAGCGCTGATATTGATTTTTGGGTTAAGCCTATGTATGACCCAAAGTTTAATAACCACTTAGAGGAGTTGTATGAGTCCCGATATTAAAGGGGATGAAGTTTAAGGGGTGATATGAGTCCTGATAATGAGGGTTTAGACTAAGGTTAGTCTATTATTATGTTTCCACATGAAGGATAATGGAAACGGCCATAACCATCAACTTTAATGAAGTTTTGACTTGGTAGGTCATATCTATAACTAGGAAAACGATTTATGCATAGCTCTACATGCACACTTTGGGTAAAGCAGGGGTAACCCTGCATCATTTTAGTATTAGAGATGAACAAAGAAATTATGTGTGAAAGTCTCTTTGAAAGAATTTAGAACATAGATATTTGGAAATATGTGTATGTAGGAAACAAAGATCAGATCCTAATTTGGTAGTTAAGCAACCAAATTAAAGCTGGGAGAATGGAGAAGAACAGTTAAGTTATCAAAGGTAGGTGAGTAAGAATTAAGAGGAGATTGCAGAAACATACAGAATTCACAATGATGTTTGGAGAATGGATATTCACTCGAATGTGAAGGGTGAATGGAGACTTCTTGTGAAATCATGCAGGTAAACTTTGCCAAGATAAAGCAAGAAAATTAGAAGAAAGAATTAGAATTTAAATCTGATTGACAGTAGTTCAATATTGAGAATTTGTGTAGTGGAAGTATAAAGATCTGCTGAAATACATTTGCAAAAATTGTGAGATCCTGAAGGTAGGTGAAGGCATGCAAATTTGTCTAATTATTAGCAAATATTGAATGAATGATATTTAGAGTAGGATTACAGTAGTTAAATTGTGAGAGGGATGTTTCTAATTTTTTGAAGTAGCAGAGTTTGAAGATATGATTGGAGGCTAGTGGAAAGGACAATCCATTCAAAAGCACACGTGAAAGGGAGGAAAATATTAGATAGAGATATTGAAGTTAAGATGATATGGATTTATTTTGATTTGAATATTTGAAAGTTGTAATATTTGAATTGATGCAAAATTATTGTTGCAAATCCCAAAGCTAATTCCACAAAGGATGTGGGTAGAATTTCTACGAGATAAAGGAAGGTATTATGAAACCAACTCAAGAAAAGATAGATCAACGCCTTAGAATTCAGCCTCTTCGAGGGGGAAACTTCCTTTACATTACATAAATGAACAATTCTTAGATGATTCAAATGACAAAACCTCCTTTCTATATATAGGAGTCTAAGGAGTCACAATATAACCCAGCCGATCTAACAATAATAATATAAA